>JAEAOA010001405.1:812500-962500 GCA_016746295.1 Potamilus streckersoni
GGACCTGTGTTTTAACACTACCACCTCACCTCTTACTACTAAATCACTCCTACACTTATAACAAGGACCTGTGTTTTAACACTCCCACCTCACCTCTTACTACTAAATCACTCTTAAACTTATAACAAGGACCTGTGTTTTAAACACTCCCACCTCACCTCTTACAACTAAATCACTCCTACACTTATAACAAGGACCTGTGTTTTAACACTACCACCTCACCTCTTACTATTAAATCACTCCTACACTTATAACAAGGACCTGTGTTTTAACACTACCACCTCACCTCTTACTACTAAATCACTCCTACACTTATAACAAGGACCTGTGTTTTAACACTACCACCTCACCTCTTACTACTAAATCACTCCTACACTTATAACAAGGACCTGTGTTTTAACACTACCACCTCACCTCTTACTACTAAATCACTCCTACACTTATAACAAGGACCTGTGTTTTAACACTACCACCTCACCTCTTACTACTAAATCACTCCTACACTTATAACAAGGACCTGTGTTTTAACACTCCCACCTCACCTCTTACTACTAAATCACTCTTAAACTTATAACAAGGACCTGTGTTTTAAACACTCCCACCTCACCTCTTACTACTAAATCACTCCTACACTTATAACAAGGACCTGTGTTTTAACACTACCACCTCACCTCTTACTATTAAATCACTCCTACACTTATAACAAGGACCTGTGTTTTAACACTACCACCTCACCTCTTACTACTAAATCACTCCTACACTTATAACAAGGACCTGTGTTTTAAATAGTACCAGCTCACTTCTTATAACCAAATTACTACTACAGTTTTAACAGCAAGGACCTGTGTTTTCCCACTTCACCTCTTACAACTATATTACTGCCACACTTATAACAAGGACCTATATTGTAAACACTTCTACCCCACCTCTCACTGTCAAATTACTACTATACTTATAACAACAAGGACTTATGTTGTAAACACCTCTCTGTCAGATTACTACTACACTTATAACAACAAAGACCTATGTTGTAAACACCTCTCACTTTCAGATTACTACTACACTTATTAACCCTGTGCACCTGTTCACTGTTCCTCTTATTAAACACCACGGCTGTTTTAACCCTTTCATCACTGTGGACCGCAAAACAGGTCAGGGGGAAGTGTTCTTCTTTAACGTTATAGTACCCAACTAAATATCTTTCGGGGTACCTCTAATAACTTCCATCTGGTAATGTAGATGTTATACTTGGATGATCTCATGAGTTTAGCTTGTATACAACTAGAAATATCAAACAAAGTAGGTAGGAACTTTTAACGTGTTTTTCGAATGCTGAAATTTGTATCCAAAATGGCGGCATTTGAAGGAATTTTAGAGAGTTTTCGGAGGATTTAAATAATTTTGCCAAAGTCAATTTGTATGAAAATGAGAGAAGACGTATGGAGAGATAATGGAATGCACTTGTGGGTGACAGCGATGACGATGAAGATGACTTTGAAGGTTTTGAACCAGAGGAATTGTAAGCTCCACGTGTTTGTTTTTTTTTTGGATGAAGCCAGAAAACCAAAGAGATTTGTTTCAGTTTTCTGACAGAGTTGGGCACACCAGAATGTTGGATGGCTCCAGGAAAGCTTCAGATTATTTTCAAATATTCTATTCACATGAAGTTTTTGGAAAAATTGTCCGTTTAACGAACTTAAATGTGATGATCAAACATGGCAGTGACAATATAGTTGTGTGGACAGATCTCACCTTGGAGATCATTTTTGTTCATTTTCTAGAATTTTATATATTATGGACACCATGAAAGAAAGACTTGTGTTACTACTGTGATTATTCACTAGTACATCTAGGGTCAATTGAACAAGTTTTGAGAACTTCTAAGTTTTCTAAGAGGTAATAAAATAATTACTTGTATTTTACCTGTTGTCTTACCTGTTTGTACCTGCATTTTAACAGTTGTAATAGATATGCATATTTTTTTGAATTAGTCATAAAATTTGATTTTTAACCTTGATTTTGACACCTAATCCAGCCAGATATCTTTAACATTGGCAAAGTTATGTTGTTTCAAAGTCCACAAGTCATTTTGCTATACAACTCCAAAGTTACTTAGTGTTGAGGACTCTATGTGATGAAAGGGTTAAATACTGATACATCACCTCTTATAGCCAGATTACTGCTATTGTTGTTAACTAAGAGAACCTGTTTTAAATTAAATAATGCTACCTCCCCCTTTTACTGCTTGATTACAAATGCACTCATTAACAGTTTCTGCTTTAAAAACTGCTACCTCCTCTCTTACTTCTAGATTACTACCACAATACTCAACACCAAGGACCCGTTATTAAAATTCCTACCTCACCTGTTACAACTAAATTACTACTGTGCTTATTAACACCAAAATCCTGTATAAAACCAGTTACCTAACATTTTAGTTTTACTTTCTTACAGCTAGATTGGTACTATACTTATTAACACCAACGACCTCTTTTAAATACTCCTGCCTCACCTCTTACAGCTAGATTGGTACTATACTTATTAACACCAAGGACCTCTTTTAAATACTCCTGCCTCACCTCTTACAGCTAGATTACTACTGTACTAATTAACACCAAGGACCTCTTTTAAATACTCCTGCCTCACCTCTTACAGTTAGATTGGTACTATACTTATTAACTCCAAGGACCTCTTTTAAATACTCCTGCCTCACCTCTTACAGCTAGATTGGTACTATACTTATCACCAAGGACCTCTTTTAACAATGCAAATGAGACTCTGCTCTAAATGTTCTGTCACTGTGGTATCTATATTGGACATAAGATTGCTATGTTACGTTTCAGGCCAAAGTAGACATCATATAGCAGACTAAAGGAAAATCCCATGTTGATTTTCAGGCCAAAGTAGACATCATATAGCAGACTAAAGAAAAATCCCATGTTGATATGACTTTCATAAGCAGTAGCCATAATAAAATTTTCAAGATGGCTGCTCTGGTGTCCATATTGGATAAGAAACTGGCAGCATTCTCATTCAGAACAAACTAGACATCATCAAAAGTATTCTGGTGCAAAACCACTGTAAAAATCTGAGTAGCAATAACAAGATTTATGTGACGATAAAACATGGAGACAGTATTACCATCATCACTGATAAACTTGAATTTTTGTGTGAAAATTTGTTAAACTCGTAAAAAAAAATTTACATCAATATACTGCTTGGCCACAGTACTAATTGTTTTGTATACACATTACTCATTACTTTCGTTCTTTCACTAAGAATACCTCTGTCAAGCAAAGCTGCATTTCTTCCTTTCTGAACCCCACCTTAACAGAAATTTATCTGTTTTGGATTAATAATAATGGGCATGCTAGCTGCAAATACAAGTTAGGAGTGATATGTACAGAAAAAAAAACTTAGCTACTACTGAAAATTCAAAACTAATGTAGGTAACTTACATTCCAAAGTATTACAATTCCATACACAAATGCTGAAAAATAGAACACGAACCTCCACCTGCAAAAAAGATGAATGAAATAATAATCATTTTAAACAAGAGGTCAAAGTGGGTCTGAGATTGTTCACCTAGCTGACATCTGTCCAACAGAAATGCAAGAGCACTTGGCCGAAAAGTCAGTCTCAGTACTTCCGATGCAAAACTGAATGCATATATTTTTTTTAAATATGGCTGTCGTATCTGAAGGTGGATTGGCACTACAAATGTGAAACATTTTCACAGAAACAAAATTAAATTAAAAATTTTTTTCTTTTACTTTTTGTAATGACAGCTTTTCTAAGCCTAGTAATGGTGGCCATTTTTGAGGAAAGAATGACATCATTTATGCAAACACAGACCTGCCTACCCTGACGATTCCGTCATAGTAAGGCAGTTGATTTTTCTCCATAAGATTGACCAGTTTTCAGTAAGATGTAACAAAATATCAATAACTGCTACTGTAAAGTTTGAAAACGTAAATAAACATTTGATGCAGACACAATAAACATCATCGTCAACTGAAAAGTTTGTAAAGTACATATAGACTTTATTTACAACCAGTACAGTTGCACAAATTTTAGTTCTAAACAATATGTAACTCAATGGCTTGTTGCTATCTCTCAACATGACAATTCTTGGAAATTCTTTTTCCATTTCACATGACGACGGCAATCATATCTCCTGCCACGAGACACTCAAACTGGCACATGATGTCCAATGAACATAATTGTGTCCTTTCCAGCTTTTATTCACAAGAACCTGAATACTCCTTTTTATTCTCTTGTGTTGATTATTAACACATTTTTAGAAGCTTGTTTTCAATTTCATCATAAACATGCATACCTTTCTGGATGCCATTTTAAAAAAAATTCTATAATCAAGTTTCATCATGCAGATGCTTTGCATGAATAGGTGCAGTTTAAAGGGTCTGAGGTGCTGCTGTAAAGTTAGTCTGGTTCTCTGACTAATTTTACTGATTATAATATGAAACCAGGATCCAGATCAAAAACGAGTGAACCAATTATCTAGATTTTTTAGCAATCATCATTTTTTCGTAGCTTTTGCCGTAAGTCCGTACATTAAGTGCAATTTTCTTAAGACGGCAAAACTCATAAGAGTTGGCAGGTCTGCAAACATGCATGGTCTTCCTGCTAGGATCCTTTGTTAAATCTGAAATACTGAATGGCTGATCTGTATCATTTTTAAAAATTTTGAAAGCCCTTCTTCCCGCTAGGATCCTTTGTTAAATCTGAAATATTGAATGGCTGATCTGTATCATTTTTAAAAATTTTGAAAGCCCTTCTTCCTGCTAGGATCATTTGTTAAATCTGAAATATTGAATGGCTGATCTGTATCATTTTTAAAAATTTTGAAAGCCCTTCTTCCTGCTAGGATCCTTTGTTAAATCTGAAATATTGAATGGCTGATCTGTATCATTTTTAAAAATTTTGAAAGCCCTTCATCCCAGGATGTTCTCTGCCAAATTTGGTCAAAACTGGACTGGAAGACTTTCAGAAGACCATATGCACAATGCATGACTGATATGCAAGGCCATACAACACTCTCAGTGCCTTATTACCTGTTGAGTGAAAAATTTCTGTAAAGGTAATCAATGTTTCTTATTTTTATTGTAGGTTTTGGAAAAGGAGTATTCTTCTTCCTTTTTCACCTTCAATGTCAAATTAACTAAATGTAATACATATTTAAAGGTATATTGAATGCAGATAGTGGTCACTGATCTCAATGAAACCTACTGACCACTGCTTTGATCAAAAGTACTGTTAAAGACTGTTTGTGAAAAGATACAAGAAATCTCATGCACCAAGTTAGCATACATCACCCATTATTAGAAATTCTGAATCAGTTCCAATATAATTAAATCAAATAATCAAAAAATATAAAATTCTTATGCTGATAATATGGCCAAAGCATTTAGTATTAGATTCATAATGACAATAAAAATGAAGCTTACCCGCTCTCTGTAAACTTTTTCATTGTGCTAGCTCTATCCTGATTTCTTCGTATCCTGAACCATCTTTCCACCTGCCGAACATCTTTATCTACTTGTTTGACTAAACCCTATATTCAATAAAGATAAATAAGGCCTTCAAATCGTGATGATTGTTAGAGACAAAACATGTATCTCAAATTGAAAAATCTAACAAGTGAGGACAATATGTTATGGAAAAGTAGTGAAGATGAATGATTTCCATATGAACTTGACACTGGCAATACATGAAAATACAGCAATTAAACCTTTAAGGAATAACATATTTTTCTTTTTGGTATCCATCATTTTTCTGCATTCTTAAGATAATCTACTTTTGTCAAACTGATATGCTTTAAGCATTACATTTAACTATATCAATATGACTAAATTTTGTTTTAAGTATCATATTACTATATAGTCTAAGAGAGATCAGATGACATAAGTGCAACTTCCATTTCTCATTAAACAATAAACAAGAAAAATTGTAAAACTTTTTTTTTAATATTTGCAATAACAGCCAGGTAAATGCATTTTTTTAAAAAATCAACAAAATGTGTACGAGCCCATTGAAAATCATAACTTATTTTGAAACTGAATTCAATTTCACTAATACATATCTTAAATTTGGCTTTCTATTGTGAAAACACTATCTGAACTTAATAACTGTGTCATACAGACAAAAATCAACATGCCCTAATCGCTATGTTTTTGTTAAGGAGATTGTGGTATTCAACCTGTATAAATCTGATATATTTTTAAATACTAATTCAACTATTATTTTATGAATAATTTAGTACTTCTTCTGATACATGTTGATGTAATGACCCTAAAATGCACACTGACATTCAACCATGGGTATCATAGGAAACTCTTGGTTCAATCAACAGGGTTGATCCTTAACTGAGCTTTCAAGGGGACATTACTCCTGTATTACTATAATGATAAAGATATGAGATTTCTTTAACTAAGGCATACATGTCAAAACACCCCACCCCACCCCTGCGAGGAAAAAGTGTAATCCAAGTGGACAAACAGTAATCCACATAACAACATAATAAAATTCAATGTGCACATGTACAAAATGATTTATTTACCCCTATGGTCTTTTAACATCAATTACTGCTTCAAGTTTTCATTTATAACACTTTGAGTTTTAAAAAGCAGCTGACTCTCATATTGCATTTCAAAACACTTTGTACCAGCTAAAACTATGAATGTTTTACACACTAGCAGAGCACTAAGTGCTAGATTACAGAGCATGGAGCTGAATTCAGTTTTATATTTGTGAACAATACTGAACAATCTCTCTCAGTGAGCATTATATTGGTAAAGAACCAATATTCCTTTCATAACCTGACAAAGAAGAAATTTATATCTTCCAATTATTGGGTCTTTTAGCTGGGAAATAAGGTGCCACTGCACATCAACTCTGCATGAAGTACCTTGTCAGGTAGAAAGCCAACTTGATACTTTAGGAGTTCTCCTAATTTATCAGCAGCATTTCCTTTGTCAAATAACAGGGACAACCTAATATGTACACTGACGGAGACATTTTTCAAAATATAGAATGCAACATCTTTATCAATTCCAGTCATCATTATTGCCTTATCAACTGAAAACCCCAAATAGTTCTGCCAACTTATGTTTATTCAAAACATTATCAAACAATTAAAAAATGTTTTATCCAATGGAATCTACTGTTAATTCTGGTAATGAAAGAAGAGCACTCTGACCTTGCCCTTTTTGTTATCAAAGTCTCATACAGATTGGGTACAACATTTTGTCATCATAATCACTACTCCTGTCTATTGCAATACTATACGGCCCAATTTTCATGGCTTCTGCAATTTTAAGTGCAGTATCTTCTGCTAAACACCTAATAATATTAGATGATTTTGTTATTGCACATGCATATTTTCTGCAATTTGGACATCAGGAAGTATCCATCTGAACAAAGGACCAACATTGCCTTCTACTACTAGGGGTAGTCTGTGTTCTATTAAAAACTCTGTACATAATGCCCCTGCATTTGTAAAATTCACATGCTCAATTTAGCAATTTAGTTCTGCTGTAAAAAAGAAGTTACCTTAGTATTAGAGTTAGTAAAACAAACTAATTCAAGGTTTCTTTGTTTTACTATCATTACCAATATTAAAATCCTTTCCACAGAGCCTGCAATGGGCATGAAGCTGCCCTAGAATGGAATGCTACATTGTTTAATTCATGTTTTCATCTTTAAATTGGTTTTTCTAATCCATCTATTAAATCATTTAAGAAACATATTTTGCTGTAACACACACATCAACTTAATAAATCTGACTTGACTTTTAGTGCCAAATACCTACAGACTGGTTCTGTACCAGATATGAATTATAGCAAATAATATGAGCAAAGATTAAAAATTAGAAAACCAGTCTGTTCTCTCCTAAGTCAGACAGCTGCTATAAAAAGAAACTTGAGATCAAATGTTTGAAAGTAGAAAACTGCATGATTCTTGAAAATAGGACAGCTGCTATAAATATAACATAATACTGTTAAGAAAGTGCACACGAGTCTACCTTGATACTGATGACAACATTGAAGTGGTATATTTTTCTACTTTTATCAATGATGTACATGTTTACTATCACTCTAAAGAGTTTTTCAATTTTCAGTGGTGTTGCATGATGACATGGTACAAAACCATACAGGGTCAGAAGGTAAATGTCGTGTGACATCATAAATATTGTAAAACATGATCAATGTTTCTTGGAATAATGTCTAAAGTGATTGTTGAGGTAATTATTGGTGTTGGTGTTGCTTAAATATAAAATGATAAATAATGTGTAAAGAGATTGTTGAGATAATTATTGGTGTTGGTGTTGCTTACATATAAAATGATAGGAATAATGTGTGATGTGATGTGATTCTGATTTTGAACGCATCTTTAACAATTTTCCATTCATATCGCTATTATGTGTGCAGTGTGGCAGTTTATAGTGATGTTTAGCACTGGGGAATCATGCCGCAGACATGTGGCATGATGTCCCAACTAGTCACATTATCCTGACAACAGGCCAACCAGTCCTAACACTAACCTCTTAATGCTGTGCACCAAGCGAGGTAGCTGTTAGTACCACTTTTTAAAGTCTTTGGTATGACTCGGCTGAGGTTTGAACCCACAACCTCTTGTATCCAAGGTGTATACTCTAACCATTAAGCCACCGGAACAGTCTTAAATTATGTAATAGAGATAAAACAGAAGTGGCCTGAAAACTATTTTTTTATTCTATTATATTGTTTTATTATTTATTTTATAATTACAAGTGCTGTGTATTCTGTATTTATTTCCTCACTTCCTCTATGTGGCAAAAGTAGGTGAGACAAGAAAATTACAAGTGAATATAAATGAAGACCGCAGGAATATCCATAACAAATATGAAACCCCAGCCAATATTTAATGATAAATAAGGTGGTTTTGTTGGTTTGACTTTAATATGACACAGATATATCTCCAAATAAACCCACCAACCAACCTTTTCAAAAATATACTAGGCTGGTCCATTGGTCTCAGCATAAGCGAAACACAATATGAGGTCTAAATCTAGACATACCATACAGAAACCATGTATTTTTCATCGATTCACTGTGATCTTGACAACCGAGTTAGAAACTGAAGGAAAGTGCAAATCATCCACAAGGCCTATATTAAACAAGATTACCTTGAGCAATACATTATACACCCATTCCACACTGTCTTTATTGTAAGCACTATAAGGGCATGGTAGACTCAGGAGATTTGTACTAATGGTTTCAATGACCTGGACCTTTGCTGAAAGTATGCAATCTTGGATTAAAGTTATTGTGCAAAAATTATTATTTTCTAAACAGCCTTACCATGACTCTGCCATGTAATGTTTAGACACACACACACACACACACATCCCCAAAAGAAGTATTTGTTTTACCTTAATGCAAGCCACCCACAAATTTTGGTCAAGGAACATAAGGCCTCTGACTCCAAAATCAAGTCTTACTTACCTTAGGTGCAAGTTCTCCACCAACTTTGTTCATAGTCTACAACTAAAACCACTTGTCTTCTTTCAATAAGTCACCTTACCATTGAGCATAAACTTGACATGCTACTTCCTACCCAAAGTGTAAGCCATCGGCAAATGTTGGTGAGAGTCCTGTTCAAGAACTGTTTTTTTGGTGCAGAAACTACAACGTAACTTTTAGTAAATGAACTTAGCCAACCTCTGACCTTTTGACCCAAAATTAATCTGCTACTTCCCAAAACCTTGTATAATCATCTTTTACTTTACTGATCTTGTACACATAAAATAAATAAACCTGTCCTGAATCTACAAGATGGCTTTCACAAGAGTGTTTCACAACTGTGACAACAGACTTCTTTCTATGGCCAGTGCTGTGCCATAATCCTTTACCTAATATAAGGACCTTTTGGCCTCTGCCGACTTACCATACAGGCGCCTTTTGGCAATTTGCCAGATGTCAATATAAGCGAATTTTGGCAACTTTTTAAACAGCAGCCATTTTGATCGGGTTTTCATAGTGCCACCTTCAGGATAAACCCCTATTTGATACTAGATTCATTGATGAGAATGATCATTACCTCAGATCACGTGGTCACTGTTAATGCAATCTGCTATTTAAAGTAATTAGGTCGTAACTGGGTCATATTCCCCATTCGACAAAATGGCATTCTCTGCTATTGTTCAGTACTTGAACCAGTAGAATCACAACTACAAAAGCTTCAAAAACTTAGGTAAAGGCTCTGAGACTGTGGTAGGAAGCCCTTAGTTTTTATAAATAATCAAATTTAACTGATTTAGTGATGTAGATGCTGACAAAGAACATGTAAGTTTCGAGTATGTGAAATTGCCACTACAGTTTATCACATGGCTTCACTGATTTGATAGGCAATAAGTTCTCTCAAGATTTTAAAATACATACAAAATTTTTTCTTAAAAATAATTATACAGCTAAAATGACAGTATTTAACTCTTAAATCTTTCCATTCATAATATATGTGTACCAAAAACGTAAAATGGTCAAAATTGCTGTTAAACATAACATACACTTCACTGCTTATCAGTTCTATGCATAGCAGACTGCACTGGGTAACTTTGCTACATGCATATCAATGGGCGAAAATGTCATACACTCTATGAGGGAATTGGTTAAGTGCAGTATAGCAGGTTTCTGACAATTCTGTATGCATGACCTCTCCCCCACTCCCCTTAAATGTCCGTTGGATGTGCTTTTTTTAAAAAAAAACATTTTTTTGTCCCTTTAAATTTTTTCAGTTGCTCTGATTTGTCAAGCACAGTGTCCTGCTTACTAGATCCTAAATGCAACTCTAAGAGTAAGTCATCTACTAATTTTGGCAAATATATATGGTCTAAATATAAAATTATTGTTCATAACTATTTGAATTTGATCATCTACCAAAAAATCACTAGGATCTGCCTTACCTCAATTGCAAGTCCTCAACTCAAGTATGGACAAGGTGTATGTGGTCAAGAACTTAAGTTAGTATATGGAATGACCTTTCTTCAAGTCAGTGACCTTGACCTTTTGAACCTAAAATTTATTAGATTACTGCTGAGGTGCATGCTATTTTACAAAATTTGATCAAGAACCACCTTTCTTCTTTTAATTAACAGCCAGCCTGTTTAACTTTTTCCAGGCAGCAGGCTGGATAGTTCAATTGACAATTTATGTTGTACACCAAAGTTATAGTGACCCTGACCTGCGATACTTTTTACCCAAAATCAACCAGATTCCTCCTCACACCAAGTGTAAGATAAAGACAAAATTTGATTGTGATACAAGGTATGTGTGTGTGTGTGTATATATATATATATATATATATATATATATATATATATATATATATATATATATATATATATAATTTTAAGAACCAATGGGACAGATGGACAATGTCATGGCACAATCTACTCTGCTTTGCTGCATGCATATAAAAACAAGAATTAAACAAGCTACAGCTAAGTAATGAAAACTAAGTGGTTTTTACCAAAAACTTATCAATTATTGAAGAAAAAAAAAAGTTTTTTAACCCTTTCATCACTGCGGACCGCAAAAACAGTCAGGGGAAAGTAGTCTGTAAACACTATGGAATGACTTTTCGGTCTGGGGCAGTGTTCTTCCTTAATGTTATAGTACCCAACTAAATAACTTTCGGGGTACCTCTAATAACTTCCATCTGGTAATGAAGATGTTATATTTGGATGATCTCATGAGTTTAGCTTGTATACAACTAGAAATATCGAACAAAGTAGGAACTTTTAACGTGTTTTCTGAATGCTGAAATTTGTATCCAAAATGGCGGCGTTTGAAGATATTTAAGAGAAGAGTTATCGGAGAATTTTAATAATTTTGACCTGGTGTGTTGTGTGTTTATGATTTTTAACGTAGCTTTTAACAATTTTTCAGTCATATCGCTACGATGTCTGCAGTGTGGCAGTTTATAGTGATGTCTATCACTGGGGCATCATGCCGCAGACATGTAGCATGATGTCCCACCCAGTCACATTATCCTAACACCAGGCCGACCAGTCCTAACACTAACCTCTTAATGCTGAGCATCAAGCGAGGCAGCTGTTAGAACCATTTTTGTATTTATATAATTTTGACCTGGTAAATTTGGATGAAAATGAGAGAAAACGTATGGAGAGACAATGGAATGCACTTGTGGGTGACAGTGATTATGATGAAGAGGACTTTGAAGGTTCTGAACCAGAGGAATTGTACGCTCCACATGGGGTTTTTTTGGATGAAGCCGGAAAACCAAAGAGATTTGTTTCAGTTTTCTGACAGAGTTGGGCACATCAGAATGTTAGATGGCTCCAGGAAAGCTTCAGATTATTTTCAAATATTCTATTCAGATGAAGTTTTTGGAAAAATTGTCCGTTTAACGAACTTAAATGTGATGATCAAACATGGCAGAGACGATATAGGTGTGTGGTCAGATCTCACCTTGGAGATCATTTTGGTTCATTTTATAGAATCTTATATATTATGGACACCATGAAAGAAAGACTTGTGTTGTTACTGTGATTATTCACTAGTACATCTAGGGTCAATTGAACAAGTTTTGAGAACTTTCTAAGTTTTCTAAGCGGTAATAAAATAATTACATGTATTTTACCTGTTTTCTTACCTGTTTGTACCTGCATTTTAACAGTTGTAATAGATATGCATATTTTATTGAATTAGTCATAAAATTTGATTTTTTAACCTTGATTTTGACACCTTATCCAACCAAATATCTTTAACATTGGCAAAGTTATGTTGTTTTAAAGTCCACAAGTCATTTTGCTTTACAACTCCAAAGAAAGTTACTTAGTGTTGAGGACTCTATGCCTACAAAGTTACTTTGTGATGAAAGGGTAAAGAATGAAAACAAAAACAATTCACAGTCAACAATAGTATTGAAAAATATCATGCTAGAGCTGCACCATATTGATGAGAAAACTTTCACAATTAAAGTTGCTGATCTTCATGAAAACTTACCTCAATGATTTTGGCATTTGGGTTCTTGTGTTTCTTGTAGGCCAATTCCAGTACTGGATTATGGGGTGCTTGCCTGGGCTTCTCATTCTTTAGTCCCAGGTAAAGTCCTAAAGGCATGAAGAAGTATCTGCAATAAATAAAATCATTAATAATGCAAATAGCATATTTCTTTCAACTTATTTATATGGATGTGGGGTGGTGGGTAAATATATACTATTCACTTGTACATGTAAATTGCTGTTAATAAGCTCAGTCAAGGACAAACTGAACACAATTCCCTTCAACTTAAACCTCATCATCAATTAGGATTAGATTTCAAAAATTCTTTACCAAAGTGTGCATATGCTGGTGTTCAGATCTGCACCATTACCTGTCTGAACCATTTCAATCCTTTGGTGAAAATCCTATAGCAGTGATGATAAGACTTTTTATATAATTACTATGCTATGGTGGAGGTCAAAGCCAGCCCCTCAAATCTATTCCAATGTTTCAGTGACAATCGCATGTTAATATTACCATTGTCCAGCAGAAGTAGTCACATAAAGATTTAAAGGATCACCATCAAGGCAGCAATTTTTGAAAGGTCCGATCAAGATCATTTTAATACTAGAGAAACTACTACACAATGCATGAAAGCAGCATTTTTTATGTTGATATGGCCATCTATTCAGGTGAAACAGCTAGTACAAGTTTTATTTTTAAAAAAATCTTGATGAGGTCATATTGGCATCATTTAGGATCCAGTATACAGAAAGTGTTCTAGTGATACCCCTATGCTGACACTGTACAAGCCTCTCTATGACAAGACAAGACTTTCAAGCTGACAAATGATCAACACAATTTTTATTTAAGACCAGAAGGATATTGTAAGTCTTACAGTGGAAACTCAAAGTCTATATGACCATCTGTTCAAAAAAATTAGATAACCAACATGGCAGCCATATTGGAGCTTAGACAATCATCATTTTCATCTAGGAACAATTATATTTCACATGAAGTCTTTTAGTGAAATCTCCATGTTGCTAAAACAATGAATCTGAAAGCCTGACTAGCCCCAGTTTTATTTACGATATCATAAATGTTGTAAGGTGAAAACCCTACATCAATAGGACCAAGTTTTTTTTTCTTCAGTAGAGTAGCAATAACAAAATTTTCAAGATGGCCTCCACAGCAGCCTTACTGAATGACTGATCAGCGCCAGGGTGTGATTGGTGTCAGCATACTGTGACAGGACTGGTTGGGACATGATGCCACACATCTGAATGACTGATCAGCGCCAGGGTGTGATTGGTGTCAGCATACTGTGACTGGGTGGGACATGATGCCACACATCTGCAGCATGATGCCCCAGTGCTAGTCATCACCATAAACTGCCACAACATGATACAACTCGAATCGTTAAAGCTATGTTAAAAATCCAAATCACACATACAAATAAAATACCATGAGCTTCTTTTGCTGTTAGGCTGTGGTAGTAATAGCAATGCATATCATTAATTTTGTGTTTCTAATACAAACAGTGCCTCAGAAATGTTAGTAAAGCAACTTGTAGCCTACTTTTAAAATGAGGAATTAAAATGAATCCCATCATGATTCTAGATGATAGTGTATGATGCATGTAGGGTACCCAACCACAGTGAAAAACATGGGTATTGAAAATTGATGACAAGAACCCGTTCACAGAAATAATTTGTCAACAACACTATCAAAATATCATATATAATTAGCAGTATGCTGGTCTGAGTTGCAGTTCCAGTCTATATTTAGGAGTAGGATTATGCAATGCATCAGCCGCCCACTATTAAATGGCTACTGCATGTTGGGCTAGTGGGGCAACTATGGTTGTACATGTCTTTCATGTTATAATGAGAACCTGGTTACCCTGTTAAACAGTGCAATGGGTTATTGCACCCGGGTGAAGTTTTCCGTGGTTTTTGGACTGCCTAAATGCAAAAAAAAATGAACATAAGCCAGAAAAATGTACAATAATGGTCACAGTGACCTTCTTAATGTGTGTTTAAATAATAGCAGTGTCTCTGTAAGACATTTTTTACATGGGATGGAGGACACATTCCTTCTGTAAGTGTACCTTTATGTCCAGAAGAGGCCTTTGTTGCCAGCTTGCAAGACCATGACATTTTTGGATACCAAAAAATAAGTTAATATTACAATTTTCTTTGGAAATTATAATATATCAATGAAAATTTATAAGAAAAAACCCAAGGCTAAGTAGCAAGCATATGCTACTGGGTTTTAAAAAAATTAAACAATAAAGATAGAGTTGACAACATCATTCATAATGAACTGATGTTTTTTTTCAATACATTATCATCAAATGATTAAAATGTCAGTAATATATACAAGAGACAGATTTACAATCAAACCTTTCTAGATGACACAGTGAGGCAAAAAAACCCCATGTTACATGATTTAAATAGCAAACAAAAACATGACTAACAGTGCTCAGAAAAAAATCAAAAAAATTTCCCAAAGGATGAGTGCACTACAAGAATTATGGTCTTAGAGTAAAAAACCCACAACATTGTCACTTCACCTCACTGTTTATGCTTGTACTAAAGAATGAGAGATAACTAATGCAAACCTGATACTATATTGGGCTAAAGCCACAAAAATAGAATTATTTATGCCTATCTTAACATGTCTTTGTGGCATTGGATTTTGTTGTTTTCAGATACAATTTGACAGAAATTATTTAAATCTTTCATTGGCATTACTAAATATTCATTAACTGGATTAACACTATGTTGGAATTAATGTATATTCATTCAGACATTTTAGATTATATCATTATGAACTCATTTAGAACACCATACATTCAGACTTGTAATAGAATGTTCAAGATTATTTGGGATTTAATTCAAAATACTAAGCTCTTCTTACATTTTCATTTTATAATTTAGAGAATTAAATTAATTGTTGAATTTTATGAAACTTTTAGTTTTGCTTTTTCTGTTGACTATAGAATTCTAACTCATGCTTACAGAAATATTATCAGTGACATCTTCCCTTTCATTTAAAAATAAGTTTTTCATGATAAATATTCTGAAGGTGATTAAAATGAGCACTTAATCCCTCCCCTAATCTTATCATTGCCAGTGTCCAGCTAAGATGGCATCCCCTTCTTAATGTATTAGAGGTCATTCAGTAATTTCAATTGGCTCCATAACAACTGAAGATAAAAAAGATCTGCATCTAATATTTACAACACAGGCATAAATAATGGTATAAAGGAATGATTTAAAGCTTGAATATTACCTAGCCATGCAGATTTACAATACACTTGTAAACTTGATGGATAATGTAATTTATATAACTGACTCAACAAGTTCCACTTAGCCTGACAGCAACCTCCATATAACTAGATCTATATAAATACTTTAAGCTATACAACTATATGTAGAATGCTAAAAGGTTCAGGTCTGGGCAGTTTTATGCTAGTGTCAAGCACCTGCTACCTGGAGATCTCTAAGAGAACTGTCTGGAGCATAATAGAATGGAATGTGAACATGATAACCAAGTGTAACTAACATATGTATACTTATAAGATTCATGTTTGTAAATTCAAGTTCACATGTTTCTAGTTATAGTAGGAAAATAAAAAGTTGGTCACAAAGTTGCAAAATTATTTATTGATGTTGCTTTTGCCTATATTCTTTTTCAACCATATATCAACTACAAAAAGATAATTATACAAGGCTTACTAATTTTCAAAACAAGGTGATCAGAATATGTCATAGTGCACTAAAAAATGTCAGTGATAACACATCTGTCATACATCTCACAATTGTTGTTGTTGGGCTTAATGCCATTTTTCAGCACACAATAGACTATTCATGGCGGCCAGTATTAATGGTGGAGGAAGAAACCGGGAAAGAACCACCGACCCACAAGAAGCTACTGGCAAGCTTTTTCACATACATCTCACAAGAACAGTATCATAACAATGGAAAAAAACATAGCTTAAAGATATACAACTGACATTGGAAATATTAACATACATTATAGAAATCTGACCTAAACAAGTTATTAGAGCACTGTCCCAAATGAACTTGCTTTACAAGTTACAATGACAAAGACAGCCATTTTGCTTTGAACAGCTGAAACTATAAAGATTCTGAAATAAATAAATAGGTGATCATGAGAATATTCAAGCTGAAGAAATTGAACAAAGGAATAATATTGCTTTTTCACATTTGAAAAATTACCAGTTGTGTATTTACTTTGTACCAACAAGACAGTTGATGATAAAGCATTCAGATAATTTGACAACACTCCTCATGTGAACTACTTTATTCAGTCTAAAATGTGTGACAATTCTTTTAAACTCAGAATACAGAAAAATGTCTAAGGATGTTTTTCACACCAATCCTCTATACACATAATTACAATGACCAATATATACGAGAACGGTGTCAAATTTAAACTGCCTTTAACAAGAACATGTTACCTTATCTATCTGAAAATTTGGTATTCATCAATTCATTGTGTATTTTTTGTCAAGTTTTCACTCTTTATTTTTGATATTATCATCAAACACATGTAAATAAGTAAATTTCAAAATATACAACCAAACGTCTATTGTATCATACATGTAATTCTCTATGGTAGCCCAGCCAAGGAGGTTCCAGATCTCCATGAATGAGAGCTATATGTGCCTCCTTGCTGTCAAAGATATGTTACGATGAAAGTCCATGACATGACAACTTCTACCTTGCAATGCTAGAAATGCACCTTCATTTCTAGAAAATTGACATAGAGGGTTGAATCATTGGGAGTCCAAAGACCCTGAATAATTACAAACTCCTTAGCAACCAAGTCAGCATTTGACACATCAATGAAAAGAAAGGAGTGGGAATCAAGAGCATGCAAGAGGACCGAGTTGCAAATGCTGAAACTCTGGTCGTAGAGGATTCAGAGCTAAGAGAGACTCTTTGATGGTTTCTGCATTGTGTGAAAGAGAAACTGAATATGGTTTGTGAGCAAGAGAAACTGAATAGGGAATATATCAATAAATCCTAAATAACTAGATCTGCAGCAGCTCAAATTGCTGAGCCTCTACAATTGACAGAATTTGACCTAAGCAATCCAATAGAACCCAGACTAAGTCCTGGCTCATGATTAAATTGATTCCAATGTAAACTGGTCCTGAGATATGACGAATTAAAACTTCTTGAATGACTGCATCAACAACATAACAGAACTTAGTGGAGGGATTGAACCTGAATATTGTAGATCAGCCATTCATCAAAATAATGGGTAATCAGTGTTACCAGTAATTGGACATAGTATCCTCATAACATGAGTGAAGGCCCTGGGAGCAAAACTGATTCCAAATGGCCAAATCTAAAATTTAAAAACTTCTAAGTCTAAACAGTGTGGAGGATATCAGGCTCAGCAAATAGGCATCCTGAATATTCCCTCAGCAAGAAAATGATTTAAAGAGGATAGACCAATTATAATTTCAAATTGTCCACCTTACTTTGAAACCTGGATCAGACTGATTATTCAGTATACTCTCAGATGCTTTTCTACAAAAGGGTGGCACCACCTTCTTCAATTTCACCCAACTGGACTAGTGAAAGACCCATGGGTTTCTTTGATAAAGGGGTTGTTCCCAAAACTGGAGTCAGTAACCTTCACTCCCAATGGAAAAGGACCTAACAATCACCTTTGATGCTCAAACAAGCTTCTGAAAAGAGCCCCAGATGGGCTGCATAACAAAGAGCTGGGTCCTGCAAATGTTCCCCCCTTCCAGTAGGAAAGGATGGTGGTTTAGACAATTTCCTGTTGTGGGTCTGAGGCATCTATTTCCTGTGTAAGAATAAGTATTGGACTGGGCTGATTATGCTTGAAAATCTTATCAGACAGCCATTGAGGGCAATTTGCATTCTCACATTACCTATTTGGCTGCTATTGACCAGGAGCAATTGCAAAGTTGATTTCCAGCAAGTCTTGAGAGGATGAGGCAAGTCCCCTAAAAAGGGTCCTTGTTTTGAAGGAAGAATCCCATAGAAGGTCTTAACTTTATGGTTAAGCATGTCCTTTGATGATTCTAATAGAACTTCCTGATGGATATGCAGAAATTCTACTGATAATGGCATGGCAAGAAAAAACGCATAGTCCAAACATCTTGGCTTTCAGCACAAGTTGTATAGTGGTTAGATTCAAGGAGGACTATATCAGCACACAAAACAATGTACGTGAGACCATATCAGCATATGAATCTACTAGGTTGATGTATAACCTAACTTTCTGTTCCACGGCTTCAATTGTTTTGATGGGAAGGCAATCACAGGCTCCCACTGAAAATAACCACTCTGGATGAACAAGCATCCAACTTGGGAAGTTAAAAAGCCACAATACCCATACTAGTCCCCCATGGGTACCCAAAATATTTTCCAATGAATCTTCTTGGACTGTGTGCCAGATGGTTATGGCACAAGTACAGGGATATTGCTTCAGTTACCACCTAGTTCAAGGTCCAGACCTCAAAATAATCATCCAAATGAGAGGAGGAGGCATCTGTACCTATACTGGAATCCAAGAGGCTTGAGAGGACATAATCAACACTGAACTGGAGATTGGTTAGAGGTTAGAGAGGTCATTGGCACATTGAGCCATGTCCCATAATTCAGTGTCTGCCCTGGATAATGTGATACCTCTAGCCTTCTGACATGTAACTGAGTGTGGAAGAGATGGCAGCACGAGTCACATTGCCCCTACTGTGTGGGTAGGTTCCATAAGCACATCGAGGCATATAGGACCAATGACCCTGAGCTACACTGCCCCACATCCCATAAGAATTGGAACAGGAAAGGGGTGGATATCGATCTGTTCACCTTTCCTAATATAAATGTGAAATGCAGACCAATTATGCACAGGATGGTACAGTAGAATGAGGCTACACAGTCCATAACATATCCCCATAACTTGAGGGCACTTTGTCATAATTATAATAAATACTCCAGCTTTAACTGCTTCATCACTGGGATGGGTGCAGTGCTGATCCTTCCCATCTGAGGTGGTACAACATACTATCTCTGAACATGAGTGTTTTACATCTTCCTTTTGGTTAGATGTGATCAACTTCCACAAAGTCCTAGGACCTTGGGGTACTGGCATAATCTCTTCGTTGTACATACTGTGCAGAGGTCTCGCTAGGATTTTAAAACTAGGAGTCCAGGACTCCTAATTTGGTAAATATAGGAGTCCCACCAGCGAAAATTGCAGTCCAAGCAACAAAAGTTGCAGTTCGAACTAAGCCAGAAATCATGTACTTTCTTACACTTGGCTATGGTCGCATCTGAACTATCAGTTAAAGCAACTTTAGCTGAGTTCGGAATCTCATTGAAATCATCACTTTTCCGTTTTACTACAAAATACTTGTCTAAATTTGAAAACAGCATTTTGTCCAAATCTCTTTATTTCAAGTTCGCGGGCAAAATTTATACGGCAACAACCAGAAATGAAATCGATAACAGTGATTACACTGGGCTTTGCCAATGTCACAAATTGCAATTATATTTTACATATTGGCAACAAAAATATACCTTCTGGCCATATTTTAGGCTACAACATTTTTGGCTGATAAAAACAGTAGTCTTGAGTTTGGAGTGGAGAAATTCAAATGCACCATGATAGGAAGCTGCAAACTTGAATATAAAAATGCACTGGAATCAATTGTTACATAAAAAAATCCTTATTGCATATTGACAAACCACTCTAACAGTTATATGATAGGTCATAAACAACTTAAGCTGATATCTAGCCTTGATACTTTTATGCTGTAATATAATCAAACTAGCCATACAACTGACAAGCTACAGTAGACCGCCTCTGAGGGCTGAAACATGAAATGACTACACACACGACAGCAATTTTAATAATAAAAAGAAAGTTTTGCTGAAGCTTCAATGAAAGCTGATTACCTCTGAAGCACCTATATATATATATATATATATATATATATATATATATATATATATATATATATATATATATATATACTAAGGAAATTTTTAAAAAATTGTGTCAATGTTCTACAATTCATTTGATGTTGCTGCAAATGGGTGTTTGTTTTTAGCAGCACCTTCAATAATACATGCGCCTTCATGAAAGCAAACCGGCGACCTTTGATGAGAGAAGTAAGCAACAAACTAAAACTAAAATAAAAGCATTGCTTCAGTTTTCATAGTGATTAGAACATATTTATTTTGCAGCAAAAGTTTCCTCCTGTGTCAGCAATTTTATGCATCCCAAATCAAATGTTTACGTACAAATACAGTAATTAAGCGTTTCCGAGATCTCTGCTGTAGATGCAATAGGTGAGCAATTGAGGACATGCTTTACCTGCCTTTTCCTTCTGTTCCTCATTGCAACTTTTGCCTTGTGATTTTTTAGTTGTACATTGAGTGACTAGCTTATGCAAGACCAATGAGATAGGGAAGCAACCAGGGGTACATCCTTGGAGCCCAGGCCTAACAGCATTTTTTAATTTTTATAAAAGAAAACTTGAGTTTATTTTTTTAGATGTTCCCTCATAATAGCTAGGTAGTTCTGACACTACTGTTGTAGATGAAATGTATTGCATCTGGTATTGATACCAACCAACAAATGCTTGCAAATTCATGTGTTTTAATAGTTGACTGACCATTTACCCTTTCCCTTGCCCCATATCCTTAAGTTACCATTTGATGATGAAAATATACCAACTTGTATTTTGAAACTTAAACATCAACATGTAAATAGAAATTTGTGTTTTAAGAAAAGAATTTGTGAAAATCATCTTTTAACTTAAACAACAAAAACTGAAGTACATGTATTTAAATTGGCCTATATTTTGGTCAGTCTGTTCCCATCTTATTGAGGCTACCAAGGGGATGGGGCTCTTCATAGGAAAATGAAAACCTGTCACCCAGTTGATTTAAACAGTACTTATATTTAGTTACAGAAAAGTACACAAAAAGGAACAAGATATATGTGGCTGGTATGATTAATGAAGGCATAATATTGTATATATTGACACATGATAATGAGGTATGAAAAGAAAATGATTCTTGTGATACAATATTGTAACAATGTCAGCTCAATACATTTAAATTTTTTCAGACATCTTTGCGACTTACCCTCAACTTCCTTTAACAGCCAGATATTTAGCTTCCAGAAACTAAATTAAATCTGCATTTTTACTGCCACTGGTAGCGATCGTAAATAAAAAAAAAGTTAAAAAGGAAATTTTCACAGTACAATAAACCTGTTTTAATCACTGATCACTTTGGAAAACGCAAAAATCAGATTTCATTGCTTTTATTAAAGTTGTCGCAAGAAGCCAACTTTATAGGACCAAACAACACCCTGGGTTTTTTTTTTTTTAAAATTTGATCAAGACATTAAAGCCTATAGGCAAGATCAACTAATTGTTGAATAAAGTACATGTCGGAACTGGCCGCTTGCCGACATAAATGATAAGATGGTAAAATTAAAGTCTGTCGGCAAGAACAAATATTGTTGAACAAAGAATGGGTAGGAAATGGCAGCTTGTCGAACATAAATGATAAGACAACAAAGGATTTGTTCAAGTTGGGACCAAGGGATTCTGTTGACATATACCTTTTTTTATCTTGACATCGACATAAGCATGACAATTTTGGTAGTAAAAGTAGAGTCAAGATAGGCAGCTTTTGTCGACATAAATGATGTCGACATAAGTGGGTAGGACTGTACTCAAATACATTATAAATTAATTACCCCAACTGTAACAGCACTAAAAGTTACATCTCTGTGTCAATGTTAAAAAAAAAAAAACAACAAAAAAAAAAGTCCTGGTTTTCTAATTAGGACCCTAATATCTCAAGTCAATAAATTTAAGAATGCCAATAATTAATCCTTTTTTAAACTTGAACAAATTCAAGGCATTATATTTTATTGTGCATATTGTTTTATCATTAACATAAATGTTATCAGACTGTAATATGATGATAATTAGAACACTGAATCAATATCTAAGGCAAATGAAAATTTGATAACTGTCATGGCTAGTTGTTACAATTATAGCAATTTTGAATGGCACTTCATTGCTTTCATGTTGTATGCAGCAAAAATAAATTAGGAATACACAAATTTATTATGATGCCCATGATACCATGTGCATTTACCAGCAGTGTTGCACACTGAGTGATGGCTCAGGTTTCTCGTCATTTTTTTGCCATGTCCTTATATGAGCACTTTCATGAAAAATCTAAAAATACACCAACAGCATGTCTATATGACTCGTAGTACTAATTATATAGATTAAAGGGATTCAGTCCTGCATTGGGTATTGATAAAATTGAGTATATATTGACATGGCCTGGCCATAATTGGTTGAAAAAACTTAAAAGCTAATCCCATTGGTCGATGGAAATTTATTTTTACAAATGTTTTACTGATGCAATTTCAGTCTTTTTATCAGATTTGACTTTTGAACACTCATTACTGAAATTGGCACCCAAATAGGTGTAGGTATGATATTGAAATACATGTTTCATACATGTAAATCCAAAAAGTACAGTTTGTTTTCTCAGTACTGATGCTTACATAAACAGGTGAATACTGAGAAATATAAGTATGATTATGAATGTTGTGAAATTTGAAATGTCAAATTTTTAAAATCGATGTGTTTCCTCAAATAAACTACAGGATCGAAGTGGTACTGCAAGTACTTTAGCAGTTGTTTATCCATGTCTGTTGGCTTGCAGTGGCCAAAGCCACTAGAGGTGATACAACCTGTCAGTTGACAATGAATATTCATTTTAATTACTTGTGGCAGTTGACTAAGTTGCAAAGTCCTTGACAGCAGCCAGTATAACATATTTCTGAACTTAAATTTACACCCATGACAAATAAGATTTCATTTATTTTTGTGGCTGATGGAGAAAAAAAATTTGCATATACACAATTTGTCATTTAATTCATGATTTATTAATTTGAAAAGGAAAGTAATTAAAAAAAAAAATTCTTTTTCATTATAATAACTGCTGGTAGATAATAACTGCTGATAGATGAGTGAATAGTTAAAGTCAAATTATAGATAGACCTAGAATGGAAAATGGCATTGTGCAGCTTATTTTTGGTTAACAAGATTGTCAAACATTAATGTTTTCATGAGTTACTCGTGCAAATTATAAATGTTTATTGCAATAATATAAGCGTCTAGGAAAAATGGAATACTACAGTGCAGAAAACATTAAAGAGGAAACGCAGCTGAAGCAAAATAAGATTGATTTTAGCACTACTATCACATTATGGACTACAATCTTCCTTGTTCTCTTTAAAATGTCACACGTCTCCCAGATCAAAAAGGTGGGGGACACAATTACCCCTATCCCCGAGATCTTAGGTGCAACTAGGTACCAGAAATATTCTTATTCAGGTCCATTCTAAAGTCGGTACCTTTCAAATCTAAAGCATATATTTTGTATCTTATATAAGCACTCCCAAAATTTAACATTCTTAGTATAAATTAGTGTTGTTCCAATTATCGATTATAATCGATAATCAGTTGGTTGCACGAACCAATAATATAATTGATTGTGAAACTCTATAATTGATTGTGTGCAAAGAGAGACTATTTCTTTTCAGATGTATGCAAAATGCAAAGATTAGTATAACTCCTGTGCAAATGGTAAGCTGTATATGACTTCCAATCTACTACCATTGAACAAAATTATTTATTCCATTCACTACTTACAAATATAAAACATACCAAATTATGAACATATAGTCATGATTACATGATTTTGCTGTTAAATTATAGAGTTAAAAAATATGTTTTAAAAATATGATTATTTGTTTCAGTTTAAATGTAAAATCCTTTTTTAGTATTTGTAAATAATGACACAAGAAAACCATGTCCTTTTCTTTAAATGATAGACACATCATGTTTATAAATGAAAGGGTTTTGGAGGTATTTGGGGATAGCACGTTTTTTAGTTATATAAAACTGATCAGCCATAAGATGTCACTTTTATTTAATAAAGTTATAGAACAAAAATAACAGAAGAAAAAGTAATATTTTTTTTATCAGATTAAAGTATAAATGTTATTAAAAGTGATTACTCCAGTACATTTATTAACATTTTGAACTCATGAGTACAGATATAACTGCATAAAAAGCAAAAAGTAAAATTTGCTCTTAATAACCAATTATAATCGATTATCAGTTGGTTAAGTGGAATCGATTATGAAATTTTGACTGATTCCCATCACTAGTATAAATTACTTGTGCTGTATTTTAGGTACAAAACACATGAAATAAATTCTTGAAGCCTGTACTAAGTAACAACATTACCCCACAAAATCTGTTTTCAACAGAGAAAGTACTACAACCTTCCACACCAATATAACTGAAAAAAAAAATCTAAACTGGATTGGAAAAGGAATAAAACTCCATTAGGAGTAGTTCTCTCTAGAACCTTTGTACCCACAATATTATGAAACTTGTAGATCACTTTAAGAGAAAATAAATATAATAGTAATGACACTGAGCTAAGGAAAGTTAGTTTTACAATTTTAAATATGTAAAAAAAAAAATCAGTTCCATACAATTTTAGAAATGATGTGGTTTCATTTAGCTAGACAATCATGGCATCAAACGAAATTCAAATATCTTTCTAAAACGTTCACTCTCTTTATAGTTTGGTCTTACTCCTGATTAATATCATATCGGTTCACGACCACTGTTCGTGATTGCACGGGTACAAAGGTCCTTACTAATAACAATATGATTCAATTGATTGGGTTAAAACTGACCAGTGTAGCCTCGTTTGTTTTGTACCTACCGGTTCCCCTATCAGACAAAACTGTAAACATATAGCATGATTAAATTAACAATTAAACCTAAACATGATTCTGTGAATCAACTGTACTGTAGTAGCTTTACATAAATGATATCGGATAATGCCGATGTATAAACAAGATAACGGCGAAGTCACTCGCTACTCCGATAGGTAATGCCCACCTTTCTACTATTTGTCGAATTACATATATCAAAAGCGCTAGCGGAAATGGAAAATACATATCGCTGACTTGGGGGTAGTATGGTCCATCCACTTTGTTTTCTAAATCTGGCCAAGTTACGTTCTTGGGTAGCCAAAACCACTCACTCCAGAATGCCGACTTCGACCTCTCCCATAACTCCATTTTTAAGTCATTAAATGGCGTGACCGCCAGTACAATGGCTCATACTAAAACGACACATAAATACAGGTTCGCGAAACAAAACGCGGAACACGCAGAGAGAGAGAGAGAGAGAGAGAGAGAGAGAGAGAGAGAGAGAGAGAGAGAGAGAGAGAGAGAGAGAGAGAGAGAGAGAGAGAGAGAGAGAGAGAGAGAGAGAGAGAGAGAGAGAAGAGAGAGAGAGAGAAGTATTTATATGTTTTCGAAGAAAATAAATCAAGTTGCATGTAGTGTCAATTTTAATTATTTTCACTATCTTAGAAAAGATTTTGAAAACATCACACGGTGTTTCAATTTTTTAGTATTCATACAGAATACAATGGGCTACAATACTATCCTATATGTAAAAAAAATTAAGCAAATTGTTAAACTTTCTTTGGCTCTCTACATACATTGTGCACGATTAATTATACACTCAATAAATAAATAAACAAATAAATAAATACAACAAAACAAGCAAACTTTACGTATAGGAATCGACAATATAATAAACAAAACATAATTTACCAGGGACAATGTAATTCTTTCTTATATTAATATTTCTTCTTTTCGGTGATCAGAAGTGTCCTTTTCTCTCATAGCCAGAGGGGAAAAAGTAAATTATAAAGAAACTTAACCAATAAATAACATGGTACTCATGAATAATTTTTAAGGTAAGAATACATGAATTATTGTTTAAAATCCTACTTTCTCAACATCCCGAAACAACCTACACTATGCAAAAATCGAATTTTCTGTTGTTTGATTGGAATTCAAGATAATCTGACCGTGCTGATTCACAAACGAGCATGCCCATAATGTCTTGTTTCCTCGTTCTATCTATGCAGTGGTTAGTACGTGACTTGGCGGAAAAGTAGAAAGCAGCAGTTTTAAATCCAAATGCATTTTCTCAAAAGGAAACTACATATATTTTGTTGCAAATAGATCGGTCTTACTTTGTTCCATGCACATCCTTCTTCAGTCAAACACGGTTTTGTACAATTGTCTGGGCAACGACAATCGATACTCCACGGGTTCTGCTCTGTGTAAATATTTTATACTGAATTATGTCAGCGAAAATTACGGACAACACTGAAGTGAACATCGATTTATAAATTGTCATATCATTTACCTTGAATTGTTTGTAAAATGCCTTCTTCATTTTTTTTTAAATTTTCTAATTCAAAATGTCGAAAAATCGTTAAAAATTATCATGGTCAATGTCAACTGTACTAAAATAGACTTCAAACAAGGTCATGTTTAGTAATGCGTCAAAAATACTGCATGACCAAAAATAATAACGTCCCACGACGCTTTGATCCACAATTTTTTAACAAATTAACAGGAATTAATTTGGTAATTTTAAATAGAATCTTGGGGGTACAGCGAACAAGTTGAACCACCCCAATCCACCCATGGTATGTATGATTGGTTATGATCGCTGTGATAATAATTATTTTGGCAAAGTTAGACAGAAATTAGTTATCGTTTGTAATTCCGTTTCTTGGACATTAATCACGCAATTTCAACATTTATCACTTATGTCAACACTACGAAAAGTAAGTTGTCGTAAAAATAACTTACCTTTCCTGCATAAATGGCAATGCCAAATTTTGCGAGTATGAAGTACAATGTGAAGCAAAAATATAATTCAAAAAATTTTATACTGGTTAATTCTGAGCACAAATCATAAACATTATTTCAAATTATAAACATCAAGAAGAGACAGTGTTTCCATGGCTTAGAGTTTTTATCTCGTGCAGTGTTTCGCTCAGGTCCTCTTTGGCACTTTTTTTTCAAAAAACACCAATCTCGTGTTCTGTTTGATGTTGTTTTCCGCACAGGAATTCGTATCGTTGCATACAAATTAATTAATACAGTCAGTATAAAATAATACACGGGATGACACTTCTCTCCTTTCTCGCCCGACCTATTTAAGAATTAACGCTGATATTTCAAGCTACATTTCGTGTATTATTTTTTTGTATGCTATATGTATAACTGAGAGTTACATTCTAACAGCTATACAAGCTCCGCCCTGTGGTTTTCCGCTGGCCCATTCGGAACATCGCTGTTTCATTACGATGCAAGTAGAATAACTCATCATCATCATCATTGGCAGCTTAGTCTCAGAAGACCATATGATTAGCACCCTTGGAGTGTTGTTTATTTCTGGGGTTTAGGCATTATTTGTTATGGCTGTGTATGCCAATGCGCGAGTGAAAGTCCCTATTGCAGTTGGATCAGACGTACAGGAAGTCTGATTTGCTTTGTTTGCTGCTGAACGCTTCTTTCTATAGCGTTTCTCTGCGGCCTGCTGGACTCTCCTCCAAAGAGCGAACGCTATGCCCTTGCTAACTGTCATTCTCAATGTGCCACGATCCTCGGCCTGTACTTCCCAGCTGTCTGGTGAAATACCGCATGCATTCATGTCCCTCTTGCACACATCCCTGATGCCAATGGCCAACTGTCCATATAGTATTTTCTTTGGCAGCTTCCCATCCTCCATGCGTCTCACATGTCCCAACCATCGAAGGCAGCGTTTGCTAGGCAGGGAGAACATGCTTGGGATACTTGCACATTAAAGGATCACGCTGAGTGGAACTTGGTTTTGTCAGCCGATTTTCAGGATGTATTGTAGACATCGTATGTAGAAGGAGTTTAGTTGACGCTCTTGCCTCGTGTAAGTGCTCCACGTCTCACTTCCTTACAGGAGGGTGCTCAGAAAGAAGGCTTGGTAGACTTGAATCTTGGTGTGCACTGTCAACGCGCTGTTTTCCCACACCTCCTTTGTTAGTCGGGCCATGATAGTGTTTGCCTTTCCAAGCCTTCTCTCCAGCTCCACATCAAGCGAAAGAGTGTTGCTGATGGTTGATCCCAAGTAAATAAAGTTATTGACTACTTCCAGGGTGATGCCGTCGATTTTGATGGAAGGGGCAGTGTGATATCATGAGCACTGACATTTGTCTTTTTTTAGGCTGATGGTGAGCCCGAATTGTTTACATGCATCAGCGAAACGGTCTCCCAGTCTTTAGAGCGTATCCTCAGTGTGGGTCACAAGAGCCGAGTAGTCAGAAAAGAGCATCTCCCTGATGAGTACTTGCCTCACTTTGGTCTTTGAGCGCAGTCGTGCCAGGTTGAACAGCCTCCCATCGGACCTGGTGTGCAGATAATCTTCATCAGTAGACGTGCTGCAGGCGTGGGACATGAGCAGGGAGAAGATGTCAAAAAGGGTTGGTGCAAACACGCATCACTGCTTCAGGCCAATATTTGTGGGGAAAGAGTATGAGGTGGAACCATCATAAAGGACTGTGTCATTCATATCGGTATGGAAGGAGATTATTATGCTGCTAAGTTTTGGGGGGTAGCAGATCTTCCCGAGAAGTTCAAATAGGTCCTTCCTGCTGACCAGGTCGAAGGCCTTGGTGAGGTCAATGAACATCATGTAGAGTAGTTGACCTTGCTATCTGCTTTTCTCTTGGAATTGTCGGAGGGAGAAGAACATGTCTGTTGTGGACCTTCCTGCTCTGAAGCCGCACTGGGATTTCGGGTACACGCGGTCCGTCAGCAGCCTGTTGAGAAAGATGCGGACAAACACTTTTCCAACGATGCTGAGAAGTAAAATTCCTATGTAATTGTTAGTCACTGCGGTATCCCTTGTTTTTGTAGAGGATCACAGTGGTGGCATTGCGCATGTCTTGGGGGACAGCTCCTTCCTCCCAGCAGAGGCAGAGTAGCTCATGCCGTGGCTGTTGCAATGTCGGTTTCCCATTTTTGATGACTTCTGGCGGGATGCTATCGCTACCTGGTGCTTTGTCATTTAGGAGGGAGTCGGTCGCTTTGATGAGTTCCTCGAAGGTAAGCATTTTGTCTAGCTCCTCCATAGTGGGCATTTCTGTACGCAGCTGAGTGCCACATTGGTGACTGACGTTTATTGGGAGTACAGCTCTGAGTAGTGTTCCATCCATTTGGTCATTTGTTGCTCATTGTCTGTGATCTTTTCACCCGTCAGATATTTCAGTGGGGCAACCCCTTTCACTATAGGACCTAGGGTCTTTTTGATGCCACTTACATGTCTTGGATGTTTCCTGACTCGACACTGCGCTGGATTCCTTCACACAATTGCTGCCAGTATTCGTTTACTGGCTGTCTAGCAACGAGTTTGGTGATGTTCGTGCTTTTTCTGAGGGCAGCAAGTGTACGTTCATTATGGCATTTTTTGTAAGCTATGGATGCTTTCCGTCTGTTCTCGATTACTGGTTCCATCCATGAAAGTTGTGCATTAAACCAGTCCTGGTTGGGCCGTTCCTTCTTGCCAAGCGTCGACATGGCTATGTTATTGATGGCGTCCTTCATGGCGTTCCAATTGGTTGTGGCATCGTGCTCTGGCAGGTCCTGGAGAGCTTGATCCAGGGCGGACACATACTCTTCCACCTTGGAGGGGATAGACATCTGCGCATTGTTGATGCGAGGGCGACCTTTTGGTTTCGAGCGGTGTAGTCTTTGTGACTGTAGACGCACCCTGCTGCACACAAGGGCATGGTCGGAGTCGCAGTCTGCACTATGGTAGTCGAATAACTACGACTGTCTAAAACAGACATCAAACTCGAAGGTAATCATAGCGATACGTCCAAAACAGCAGGATGGGTGCAGTGTATCATGGGAGGCCAGGCTACCAAACTACATCCAAACTGATGAGTTTTAGGCGTACTAACATCACGCTTGATGTGTGAAAAACAGAAAGTTATTTACAGGTGTATGTGAGTGATAGGTATTTATACAAACACGGACCGAAAGATAATTTTAACAACTTAATTTTGATCGGAGACGGTGACTTGCTGCCGTATTCAATGAAAATAACTGAACAGAAGCACAGAAACATTTGCTCGATTCGTCAGGTTATAGATAGGATTAACATATCGGAACCTTGGGTAGCGAAGATTACCATTAAAACAGTTATTTCCAGCTGTGTCGCCTCCGGCATTTTCGTTGCATTAAGCACAATTATGTTAGTTACGGATGTGAGGAGTGTTTGTTTAAAGTGCCTGCAAACGATATTACTTAACAGTAGCATTTTCCACAAACACCTGTGTTCTTGTGTCTAACATTTATGGATAATTGGTTCCACGTACTGAGCCTTGATGAGCAAAAGAACGTTGGCCGTATGACTTGTGAATGTCGGAAGAGGAGCGTAAGTTTCTAGATGTGTTATACATATTGGTGAGTTTAGACAGGTATATTGGACTGGAGCCAGTCAACGAAATGAAGCACATTTAAGAGGTGATGTGATTCTGGACCGAGCGAGTAACTACTGAAGATGCTGCGCATCTGGAGGAGTTGTTCACAAAATTCATTTTGGAAAACGCAAAACTGAAATCAGCACCTGAGTCTTTTGTTGCGGAATTGAAAGTAAGCATTGCAAACACGCGTAGATCCAGATAATGCAGTGGCTCATATGGTTCATATAGTTTTGCCTACATAGACTCAAGGATGCTTTTATACTGTTAACAATAGGCTTGATTATGAGTATACTGAAATTTTCAAGTTATTGAATTTTGAATTTCACAGTGTTTTAAAAGATTTACAGTGGGACCGAATTAGAACTGTGAATTCTTCAACAGTAAGTGCCTGACCTCGAGTGCAAAGCAACATGGGAGGTCACGGTACCAAGATAATCTGTAAACAACGCGGGCAGCCAATCTAAATTCTCTATTCAGTTCTGTCTGGACCAAACTGAACAGTTTTCATAGATAGGAAGGGACAGTGAATCTGCACATGGATGAAGTAGGAGACAAACGCCACCAGGCTATAAAACAAGGTGCCACGCGAAGTGGAAAGGCTGATGGTGGAGCTTCCGAAAAGTTCATGTGCAGAATATGGGCAAACAGTACATAAACACATGGGGAAATATTAAATAATAAAGGGATTCCACAAAAACAACAAAGACTAACAAAACATGTATATACATAAATACTCTTCTGGAACTTTATATTTGGAATATAAATATTTGGAGTGTATGGAAAAAAGGCCTGGTCCTTGTCAAGAGAAGTGAGTCAAAGGAATTAATAAAGACACGTGGCTCCTTGCAAACCGACCTTATGACCAGCCTCCTAAATTTAAAATCTAGAATATGAAAAGTGACACACAAACTAACATCCACTAAAGCAATAAGTATTTATTTTATAAATCTAGTACACCATTTCTCATACAAAACTCTAAATTGAAACAAAATTGAATTTCAATAATTTATCGATACTTTAGTAACAACTCAAATTTTTTTGTATACATATTATGCCGTCCTTACATATACACATATATAGCAAATACACAATATAGCAATACACACTTAAGACTCACATGACGTAAGGGACCCCTGGCAAGGGTCACTGGAAACAAAAAAGGGATGAACCTTTCTGATCTCATGAATGAAATCTGAGAAGGGAGGTCACCTTTTAGATAACACTAGGAAGAAAGAAAAAAAATTACACCACTCAAAATCTGTGTTTTTCAAAATTCTCTAATTAATAAAACATTTGCAACACATCGGAGGGGGGGGACACATGAATACATTAAAACCTTTATTTTTTTTTTCCTTTCGGCTAGGCCCCCCCCCCTGAACAGATGTGATGCATAAAAAAATCACGGAAATGACTATACATTAAACGTTTTTCCTAGATCAGCAACTTCTTGCTCATTTCTTATTTAATTCACTTTAATCATTATTTTGTCGAAATAGTTAAAGGTAAGACTGCTAGTGTTTTTAACTCGGAAGAGTATAATTGGCTATACCTTCCGTTATTTTTTTTTTTTCTTTGCGAAACATATTAAGCCACGGAAAATGCCTAGTGTGCTCCGAGTGCAGTTTAGATCTACTTCCGCGAGATAGAACGAGATTTTGGTCTTTTCAGCAACTAGGGCACCCATAAGAGAAGGTTTGTAAATAGATAATTTTTATCCATCTTCAGCTGCAATAGTTTGGCTTACAATTCAACAAAGTGGATATATATCTATCATTGAATTTCGCAACTATTACATAATTATTTCATTTTTATGATCCTTCGTTTATTAAAAATTATTTCAATACAATATTTCGAGCGAAGCTGCTCATCATTTGTTCATGATCAACTTTGCCTGTTACGTTAGTTAACTTTGCCCGTTACGTTAACAGAGAGCAATAAATTTGAAAATAAGTACACTGAGGTTAAGGTAATTGGCTTTACATTGTTTCGCTTTAAACTTGAGAAGTATCGTTTTAGTAACAATTTAACAATGACTTGGTATCGTTGTTTACAATATACCTACAAGTCGTACACAAACCGTTTATTCTTACCACAGGAGACTGAAATTTTATCAATAAAGTAAGATGAAATCTGACATGACATCACCATATCATGCAATGAATTCTTCTAGAAAGGATTTGTGACCACAATAATGAAAAAAAAAAGTTTAATTCACCGGATTGCAGGGTTCCTGCAGGTCATGGAATCCTGGAAAAGTTTTGGAATTTAAAAAATAAATTTCAGGGGCATTGAAAAGTTATGGAATTTGTCAAAACCTTGCAAATTTTAGGAAAAGTCATGGAATTTGTGACAATGGAGTTAAAGATATTTTAACTGCTGGTAGCATGATTCTGTTAGGCGAATGTGGATATGTGAGAAAGCTTGCCAGTAGCTTCCCATGGGTCGGTGGTTCTTACCGGTGATTTCCCAGTTTCTTCCTCCACCATTAATACTGGCTGCCATGTATAGCCTATCGAGTGCTGAAAAATGCGTTAAGCCCAACAACAACAACAACATGGTTCTGTTGACCAAAATATGATTGGTTTTCAGCATGGATGTTCAAGTATTGTGGCAGTTATAACTTTGAGCAGAAACAATGTCCACTACCTTATCTCATTAAACAATACATATGAGAGTCTATGTATTAGTAAATTCAGTGGCTGAGCCATTTACCACAGATTAATTAAACCCATAGTTATTGTACAACACTCTACAACTAACAAACCACTCTGCTATACAAACAACAGTAGAAGATAAACTGTGGCTGCCTTTTACTCCTAAAACACCTGTCAAAGAAATCCCTCAAATTATATTTTTAACAATTAATGGTTGTTGTAAGATTAATGTACATTACTCTTGGCACCAAAATGGTTGTCGTAAATACCTTAAGTATCATAATTCTTAAATCTTTATTTACTGTAGTAGTATCATTTCATATTAACAATGAAATTAGCTAGCATGCATTTGTACAGTATCACAGTTTAATGATTACTGATTAGTTGAGGGTTTAATGCTTCATTGAAAGATTACTAGTGTGGCTGCTCTTTTGGAAAATACATCTACTACCATGGCTCAAATAACATGTATGGTTGCATTTTCTGGTGGGTGGACATCTATCAAATCGTTGCCATGTAATGTAATACATGTTTCTCATTCCATATCCTACCAGTAAAGTTAGAAAAAATACTTGTTTCATTTCAAGAATGGCACATATCACATGAGGCATGTGATTTCATCCTCGGTGATCGAAAGTAACAATAAATATCGTTGATTGGGAAGAAAAGCTCTAAAAAAAATTTCAGATTTAGACCTCAGCATACAGATAAGCCACCCTCTCCCAGGTATTTCTAAATTCTTTGGTTTATACGCCAGTATATATGATAATTTCATTAAAGAAACGTGCATCAACCTAATCTGATTTAATCATTTCCTGCTTTCATCACACATCATGCAACTGAAAAGTAAACAAAACTTGAAGACACTGCTGTTTGCTGGTGTGCGAATTTTTATGGGAAATAAGACATCAATAAGTAATGTCTGTCCAAAGCATTAATTTGTAGATTAGCATCAAAATGGGCTGCCAAGTGTGTGTGATATAGCTGAAGCTTTTTCATATTGTTTTGATTTAGTTGACCTTCGAACATGCTACACAGCACTGTTTAGTATAGTTAGCATAAACTTAACGATGTATTTTATCTTACAAAGACAAAACATTTGCCACAAGAATCTTGGCCCTCATGGTGGTAAAAGTGATGTAATTTTGCTACAGCATGCCTTGTTCTAGCATCAATTAAGATATAACACTGTTGTGGTGTATCTCCTGAAAAAAGTATTGCATTGAAAAAATGGAATTTCTTTTTTTCAAAGAACGAAAACTAAAAGGTTAATTAACCATATTGGGGAAATTGTGTATGAATTTGAATAGAATATGATCATAGGATGTTGCATGAGATTTAGAATAATTATCTAAAATTGTTGAAGTTTTGTTTTATCCCAAAATAAACCTGTTTGATTTAATTATTTGGCAAGATGTGATACTTTGAAGAACAATTGTAATCTGAATGCATTTTTTATGATGTAGTATTCATTTCATATGTGTCAGTGCCATTTCATAGTGGTTTAATTTTCAAAGCAGTCACCTTATTAAAAAGATTGTTGTAATTCTTTTACTGAACTATAAATTTCACAAAATAAATACGTTGTGAGGAATGTTAATCTATTCTAAGGTGCACTGCCTTGCAGGTAATTAGAAAATGCAGTGCAGCAGTTTCAAAATTCTGTGCACACAGGTAAAATGTTAGCGGAAATGTTGATTGTGAGGAGTATGTTTAATTGAATGCTGTATTTTTTAGCACACACTACATTCCCCGTTGGTGACATTATGCTGGAAGGAAGCATTTCTGGTTCATCATAATACCCAAATGAAGCAATTGGAGTATTGATTGCCGGAGTGCATTGACTGTTAGAATTCATTGTAACCATTTGTGTTTGTCAACTTTTTTTAATGTCATTCCCCATTTTAATTATCTTAATGTGCTCTTTCGTTTCAGCCATGGGGAAGTTTATGAAACCTGGCAAGGTGGTTCTCGTGCTTAATGGCCGATATGCTGGTAGGAAAGCTGTTGTCGTAAAGGTATAAGCTTCAGAGAATGAATTCATTAGCTCTCATTAGCCTATACATGGTGAAAAAACTTGAATGTAAATTAAAGGGATTTGTAAAGTGTGACACATTTTAAAACTTTTAAAAGACTCAAAAAAAGCAGAGGAGCTTATGTAGTTGTTTGTCCATTTTCTTTCCATCCAATTTCAGCACAAGTTTTCTTTCATTTTAGTGAAAATGATGAATGAATGGATGTGGAGGGGTTAAAATCTGATTCAGAGCTCTCTTGTACAGTGTTTTCCCATTGTGCACATTTGTGCATCAGGGACACGTGCTGGAGAAAATTGACACCCATTTTGTTGCTGTGCATTTTTTTTGCACAGGATTCACATAATGTAATCAGGATTTATTTAACATCCAATGCTTTGGATGAGGGATGGCATTGTGTATATTTAAAAAATAGGCATAGACTGGCCCTTTGTTCTGTATGTTCTCAGTGCTGCGCTAAGCTATTTGTATAGCAGAGTGCAAACACAGGGTGCATACGAAACAGAACCAGACTAGCATATGCAATATGACAGTCACTTCCCCATATTTTGCAAGCTCTTAATGCAATTTCCATCGACCTCAGCAAGATGTCATGATGTTTAACCTCGATGCTTGTTGCACTAGAAAGTGATCTCCAGATTAAAACTTGATGTTCTTGGAATCAGTGAAGAAAGTGAAAGAAGCAGAATACAAAAGAGTAATTGTGACTCTAACTTTAATGAAAAATAAAGAAAATGATTCCCATGTAGATTACCAGTATGACTTAAGATCATGTGAATGCGAAGACTGCAAAAGTGAATAATCTTTTTGTGACTCAGTTTAAACCTTTCAACACGGCAAACCGGTAAAGCGGATCAGAAACAATGACTCCTGCTCTACACTGTAAACTGGTTATTCTGGTTTCACATACCTATCTCGTTTTGGCGACAAATTATCTGATTGGTCAATGTCTGGGATTCCCCTATAGTAAATATTTTGTTCATACATTGATTCATTTGCATAATATTTGGATACATTCGGATTTTAAGGTAGGTTATTTACAAGAAAGGGTTTTTTTTCGATGGAAATCTTTAAAGTCGCCTAAGTACATCCAAAATGGAAGACTTGTATGATGAATCTTAATTATCTTGGGATGAAATAATTAAAACTATCGGTGATTTTGAGCTTGTAAAGATAAATAAAGAAGAGAGGGAACATATAAAGCAAGAGTGGTGTGATATTGTTGGTGACAATGAGGAATTTTAATGTTTTGAACTGGATGTGTACAAGGCACCTGTGACCTGAATTTTGTCAGTGGACAAAATCTCCATTGGAACGTATTAACACATTTTCCCAACGTGTAGGTCCAACACAAATATTTGATGGATCAAGAACACCTCTTGAATATTTTTAGCTATTTTATAGAGATAGTATTTTCATCAATAGCAAGACTTACAAATACCAATGCACAAACCTGCAGCAAGAGACTGACCCAAATCAACACAAAGGTGTTTGAACTGACGTAAAGTTGTCTAAATAAAAGGCATTTTATGGCCTGTTGATATTGATGGCATTTAGGAAATTAGACATAGATGGACTGTATTGGTTTAAGAGTGAGAAATTCTGGCTTGTTGGATTAAATTATGGGAAAATTGGGTAAGGTGAAATGTTTGTCCAGGTAAAATGCTACCTGCATTTCAGTGATGATACAAGTCAAAATCTTGCACAAAATACTGCCTTGGATATTTGCTATTTTAATCTGGTTGACAGTCAATGTGTTTTATTTTATCTTTATTTCCATTGAAATGATCTTAAAACCATGTAAACTTCAGGTTTTAAATACCTGTAGAAATATTAACACACTTTTGGATTTGCTTAAATTTTGAGTCAACATATGTAGGAACACCACAATGGATAAAAAACATCATATATTACTCTTTGAACATTTTTTAGAGAATACAGTGAAAATACCTTTAACTTACCTTTTGATTTACCTGTATAATCATGTGTCAGAATAAACATGCTTTGGAGAATATTTTCAGAAACCTTAATTTGTCTTCTTTACATTGGTACCAAATATGTTGCCTACATTTTTTAAAATCTTGAAAGTTAGTGGTGAAAGGGTTAAGAAATTTTTAAAAAATCTGCCAGCATTCGCAACAAGATATCTGGAGAACACATTATCACCCGTCATTCTTTCACAACGAAGAAATCGGTATACATGCCAAGAGGGAAGGCGTCATTGCAAGAGTTTGGTTTTTAACTTTGTCCAATAAAAGAAAGATCTTAAAGTTTACGTGTAACTTATTAAAAAGATGAATCATTAGTCTTTTTTTTTTTGGGATAAATGTGTTCTAGGACAAAGTGCAATGAAACTGACAATAGAACCCATTTTTTGACAGGCAGTAAATTAACTGCCATTTAGTTAAAAAGATTTATTTGGCATTTTGCATTGGCTTTTACATGTTGGTGTAGTGCTTTCAAAAAAGATTATAAGGAGACTTAAAAGTGACTTTAAACTACAAGAAATAAACTAATAAAATTATTCTTTAAATGGAAAATGCATTTGTACACTGCATGTTGGTTTATTTGTATTTTTAGAGAGAGTATGTTGTGCAACTTATAATATCCTATTTCAAAGCTAAAAAAGTACAGATCAGATGAAAATTTGTACATTTATGACCCAAACATTTTTTATTTGACACCCCCTCCCCCCAGTTCTGACACCTAGGTTTGTTTTGGTTTATTTTTAACCCTCAATTCTACACCGTGGGGAAGGGGGGAATCACTGCTCTTGTAGCACTATTGATAGGAAAGATGGAAATCTACAGCTGGTAGGGATTGATATCTGTTTACATGTGAGTCTGGGCATTTGTAATCTATTGTTGCTTCAGTTCCTAAACTACTAGCCATAAAGCTCTACATGTTCAACCCATGTTCTCGTTCCCATATGATAATAGTGCCCTTCAAACATCTTGTCCTAAATCATCGCTCCTTTTGACATAGGTTACTGGCTATATACCAGGTCTTACGGGATGGTCTGAGTGATGTCCATGCTTGTTATAGCTACGCTTTATAAGCTGCCATGAAACTTTTACACACACATCCCATGGTGGAGTTGGTCCTACATGAAAATGGTGCCACATAAACATACAGTCTGGCCATTACAGTGGTTCTCTTGAAAATATTATTGCTACTGTTGAATGGATGGTCATATCAACTTGAGGTTTTCACTTAAAGCTTCATATGATGTCTAGTTGGTCCTAAATATAAATGCTCAAATCTGATCCCTAACATTGCCACCACAGTGGCCATCTTGAAACTTTCTATTGCTACATCTCCTGAATGGAAAGTTGTGGTTGATCAAAAAAAAAACAATGGTGCTCTTTGAATGGCCATTTTGTTACCATTTCTCCTTCTGAATAAAAAGCAATATTGCCATTGGGGTTTCGCCAGAAAACTTTTTGTCTACTTTATCATAAATGACAAGATGCTAATCCAATGTGGCCATCTTGAAAAATCTTGTTATAGCTACTTATCGTGAGTGAAAATTAATGTTCCCATTGGATTTTCACAACAAATGAGATGTCTAATTGGTTCTAAATGAAAAGAGCGCTTATCTGATGCTCAGTATGGGTACCACAGTTGCCGTCTTAAAAATATTATTTTTACTCCTTTTTGGATGGTCATTTCAATGTGTGGCTAAAATGTATGAATGCTTTACTTTATCTTTCAGAATTATGATGAAGGAACGTCGGACAGAACTTATGGTCATGCTTTGGTAGCTGGCATAGAGAGGTATCCACGCATAGTGACCAGAGCTATGAGCAAAAAGAAAATTAAGGACAGGTCCAAGTTGAAGGCCTTCATCAGAGTATACAATTATAACCATCTGATGCCTACACGGTAATAGATTGTGCAGTCAAATTTGTCAAATCACATTTCTTTTTTAAGTCAGGTTCTTTTGAATCTTGCAGTCTTTTAGTTTGTGGAAAATGAGATAGCATTTTCAAGGTCTTGAAGGTTTGGGAAAATGAAGCTGAGGTCCTTGAAAATTGAAATAAACCCGAACATTTTAATATCTTTTCATAATCACAAATAAATTTGCCAGTGGTTGTTAGATTCAGATGTAATAGAGTTTTCTTGGTTTCTTTCTTTTGAAATTAGGCAATTATAGTTTGAATTTCATCATTAAACAATGTTGTAGTAATTTGCATTCATTGTTTTCTCGTAAAACCTGACTTGTATCCAAAATGTTAGCGAAATTATGGTCTTTGAAATCTCTGTTTTTGGTAATTGAAAGTTTGGGGAAAAGTTTTTGAATTTTTCATTCAGAATTCTGTATAAACTCTGTAGTTTAATCTTGACTGCCAATTAGTATTATAGGTTAATAGTTAATTTTTTTAAAAAAAAAAACATGAATTAAATGCATGCAAGGTGCCAGCAAAAGAAAATTGTATATGTTTAAAGCAGCACTGTCAATAAAAGCAGACAATACATTTTGATAGTTTTATTGAAATTTTTTTTAAATTTCAGTGCATACATATACTTAGATTTGCACATCTGCACAAAACATCAAATTATTCCCATGTAAACAATGCTATGCATGTCCATGCCCATGACTTTTATCTGCCAGCAGGGGAAAACTTGATTATTTACATTAATGTCAACTTGTTCTTACCCATAGGCTCCAACTATATAGTCTGTATGGTAATAGATTTCCAGTGTTTCTCACTTTTAAATATTTGCTGTTGGAGTTGGCAATGGTATAGAAGGAAAAAAACTGATATCACTAAGCTTGTATAGTGATGTGTGATAATGAACTATATTTACACTAACAGCCTTGGCAAGTGTCACATTTCCTTGTTTCACTGGTTAAGTAAATATGGGCCATGGTCACAAAAAATTGGTCAGCAAACTGCTCTGAGCTTGGATAGTAAAGTGGGAACTTGTAAATAATTCAGCTGTTACCTTGAGACCTATTAAGGTAGGCAGAGTGAAAGCAGATACTGTTCTACTGGAAAGTCAGGATAAAGGAGGGGCTGTAAAAAAAATGCATACAAGTGAATTGTGTAAAAGGTGACCTGTCGTTAATGAGTTGGATTTAGACTGAGAGAAAATAAACAATGGAAACTTTTTTTATGAAGACAACTGAAATACACTTGTATCTTGACAACTTGCATTTGTGAAGTACAATCCAAAAATGCTGTATTTGTATATGTAAAATGCATGAACTCTAGTATAGGTCTAGGTCACATGTTAAAAAGCTGTGTATCAGTCACAATCTATTAGAAAAGAAAAATAACATAAAAACTGCTGTTTCTCATTTATATCCCATCGGCAACAAGCAAGTGTCACTAAACAATTCACTACAGTATTCATTGTTGCCAGTAGCATGTTGCTGTATAGTTTTATCAGCAAAGATTTTGGTCTGCCAGAGACAACTATCATCTTGCTGAAACTACCTAGGGGATGAAGTTATTGAAAACATGAACAAAATAAAAATGTTCCCAAATATCTTTGCTGGATGTCTCACCTTCAGGTAGCTTGATGGCTGGATATCTAGTTTTAAAAGGTGGTTAATTTAATTTGCATTTTATGCAGTCATTGGTAGCCATCATAGGCATACAGATTTTTCCTGCAACAAGGAAAGTTTCATGGCACAATCAGTGTGTCCAAATCACTTTTGAAAATGCAACAATTGATAGATTCCATTGCTTTTATTCAAATTTGGTGCTGGCTTGCTTTGATGAAGGGTATATTGTTTTTATTGAAGATTGTAGCCAGCTTGCTTTGAAGGTTGCATGTATTTCTGAATTCGCTATTAAAGGTAAAGTTTGGAGGATCAAACAAATGTCTGCTGTTGTGGCGACAACTTTAAATAATTTTAGAATAAGTATGGGTCAGAACTGGGAAGATGTTGATATGAATGATTAGAAAACTAAGGATTTTTTCCTTTTGGAACCTAGTGCTTTTGTTGACAGGCATGTTTTTATCTTGACATCAACAGCAGCATGATATATTTCATAAAGATTTACCCCTAGACGGGAGTTTGTAATTTGTGGACATGGGCAGCTTGTATGTATACATGGGTAGGACAGTGCATGTTGTATCCTGATTTCATAACCGTTTTTTCATTTGTATACATATCTACTTGGATATTAGCTATAGAAGATCAAGTTTAAAAGTTAAATGCTATAAATTAACATGGCTTACTTGATGTCCTTTGTCAAAACAGGCCATTTAACAAACATTTCTTTGAACTTAATTTCATCCATCACATTTGGGCCCTATTTCCTTCGATATTTATCTGTTGGGTAGAATTCCTCTTTTACAAGCACTCTCTTGTATACTTGGGTTTGTTTTACATGAATTGCAATTGTTACCTTTTCATTGTACTCTCTAACTCCTTATGCAACTCTAAAACGGCACAATTTGTGATTTTGCAGAAATTTACAGACTTTTATGGAGAACATAAAATAATGACTCCCTATCTCATTTACCAGCATGTATGCTCTTGCATTTGTTAAAAAAAATGAATATGAATATTTGACTTAATTTTGAGCTAAATCACATCTTTACTCTTGAAAGTATGTTTATATTGATATAGGGTTTTCACTGAGAAGTGTTCTCACTACATACAGTTGCCAGCATTTTATGAACAAAAAGGCCCCACATATTTATTGCATTATACATTTATTCCTAGGTTAAAAATGATGCCTGCCTAAAAATCTTTGTGGCTACTTCAAAATAATGGCCTTATTGACATCAAGTTTTATTTACTAAATGCTGTTATAGCAATATGTAGCTGTCCTGAATGAAAATGATTCTCAACTGAGTGATCTCCCTTGAGGCAGAATAGTGGCCATTTTCAGAATCTTTGTTAAGTACTCTTGCATGAATGTTGGCATTGACATGAGGTTTTTGATAATAAAACAACAATTCCAGTGTTTATTTGATTTGCAATGAAAATAGTTCAGATGTGAACAACATGTATGCACTTTTATGAAGATTGGAAACCATACCTTATTAAGTTGCATGTTGAGTCTTAAGTTGTTGCTTTTGTTTTTTCTCTACCAGAAGAGTTTTGTCTGTCCATCCACAAGTTTGCTATTGCTACTTGAATGACTTGGAGGATTATCATGAATTTTACACACACATGCATCCTGTGGTCTTGAATGGTATTAGACTCACTTTATTGGGAATACTTTTATATAACTGTTGATTGCTCACAATACATTGTGTCTTTTCCAGTCGTTCTTTCAATAAAATTTAAATTTAACTTTTAAAAATAAAATCAGAAAGTAACTGATAATCACTCATGACTGGAAGTCACTCTTGGTTATATTCATAAGCAAGTGAAGTAGAGCTTTGGTTAATTGTGCAATTAGACTAATCACCTTTTCCATGATGCATGCTTTTAGGCTTTCAAATTAAATTCTTGAGGCATGACAGGATATTTATATCATTATTTATTGTTTATAGAAGAATATGTATGTCCAAATATGTGACTTTTTCAAAATTTGGATGATTGAAAAAAAAAGGTACTTGAAGATTCACTTATCCATTAAAATAATTGTTAACCATAATGACCAATTGCCTTTTGCGATTTTGGCAATCATTATTCTTACCATATAAACAAAAAATTTAATATTGGAATTTTGGACCATGTTTACTGATTCCTAAAAGACCATATTGTGTTGGAAAGTAATCTGCAAGTAGTAGACAATAATTTAATGATTTAGGCAAAACACTTTTATAAAATAAAATAAAATTTTTTAAGAATATAGTCACACATTTTCAAGAAATTATTTCTCGATATTTTGTTGTAGCTACTCTGTTGATGTGAACCTGGACAAAACCTCTGTGAATAAAGATGCTTTCAGAGATCCTGGCAAAAAGCGTAAAGCCAGGCGGGAAGTCAAGGCCAGGTTTGAGGAAAGGTAATCCATTCTGTTTTTTAATGCCACTGGGAGGAGCATTTTGTTAGAAAATTTTTAGTTTTACTCTATTTTAATGGTCACATGTCCATCATACATCTGTCAGCATTTGATTGGCTGAGCTTTTTTCCACTTGAAAGGCTGCTGTATTTGTGATCTGGTTCTATTCAATCTTGGTAAATAAGCTAACATGGTCAAGATGTTGAATGATATTTAGCTTAGCTAGCCATAAACCAAAATAGCTTGTATGATGATTTGTTGTCAGTTGTGTCGGTTAGCACAAGTTCTTTCTTGCTACTCTCCCTAAGCTACTTCAAGGATTGCTGTGAAAATTTGAGCAATGAAAACCTATCGAGAGCAACCTCTGCTATTGGCCACCTCTTGCCAGTTTCAAACACAGTTATCAAGCACAGATTGATTTTATTATGCAAATGCACTGTCTTTGGCAACTTCCTGCAGACCACCAGTTGCCATCTTCCAAATCATTTTATTAATTCTGAATTGATAGCTATATTATTTTTTTATTTATTTTTTTTGCTAAAGACTATATATGGTATCTAGTTGGTCCCAGTAAATAAAAAAAAGTATAAACTTGTGTTTTGAAACTTGAACAAAAGTATGTAAATAGTAGTTTGTGTTTTAATAACAGAATCAGTGATCTGGATATCTTAAATGACTCTTGTACACAATTTCATCATAAAATTAGTTTGAAACTGTATGTGAATCAGTAACAGGAAATAATGGCAGATATCTCTATGTCTGGGAAGCACCAATTTATTATTTCGTAAATAAGCTGGCAAATATATTCAGAAAAAGATATAATTCATGCAAAGTCTGCATATTGTGTTAATTAAGATTTAACTTTAAAATGCAGTAATGTAGGTCAGAAATGTATGAGACAATGAATTGTGGAATTCATGAGAAAAGTGATATAATTTAAGGTCCAAGTTATTTTTGGCTGGACTTGTAATTGTGAAAATATGGGGGAAAAAGCTGTGAAGCAGACACAATTTAACCAATGCCTAAAATTATTACAAGTGCATAGACAAATAAATGAACCATAAATTTGTAATCCTATCAATGGGCTGTTGTAATAAAAATATGTAAAGTGAATGATTACATGGGGGGGGGCCTAAAAATAGATTTACTCATGTCAATGTTAATTTGGTTGGAATTTTATGCATTTTAGTGTCTTACGTTTGAATAGTTGCAGTAATGTTTTATCTGCAACAAAGAAATGAGGATGCACAGTGTAATCTGAAAACACGTGTGCATTTGCCCTCATGAACATGGTACTGTGGTTGTTTCAAAAATGTTCAGAAATCTTTGAAAAGTGCCATTATTGAAACTTGTAGAAAGTATATGAAAAAAAAATTTTAAAAAATTGATTAAGGGTATTTGAGCATTTTTACTAACTTGCAATTACAATAATTTAATCTGGTTACTTAGTTAAAATTTGTTACAATGTAGTTTTTATTAGTCTCTTTTCACGTCATAAGGCCAAAATGATTCCAAAAATGTTCTTAACCCTTTCATCATGGCAAACTGCATACTTCCAGGGGAAGTAAGTCCGTCAACACTATGGACCGAGTTTTCGGTCTGGGGCAGTGTTCTTTGTTAACGTTATAGTACCCGACTAAATATCTTTCGGGGTACCTCTAATAACTTCCATCTGGTAATGTAGATGTTATATTTGGATTATCTCGTGAGTTTAGCTTGTATACAACTAGAAATAACGAACAAAGTAGGAACTTTTAACGTGTTTTCCGAATGCTGAAATTTGTATCCAAAATGGCGGCGTTTGAAGGATTTTTTTTTAGAGGAGAGCTTTCGGAGGATTTAAATAATTTTGACCTAATAAATTTGTTTGACAATGATTGAAGACGTATGGAGAGACAATGGAATGCACTTGTGGGTGACAGTGATGACGATGAAGATGACTTTGAAGGTTTTGAACCAGAGGAATTGTACGCTCCACGTGGGTTTTTTTTTTTTTTGACATAGCCCGAAACCCAAAGAGATTTGTTTCAGTTTTCGAACAGAGTTGGGCACACCCGAGAGTTATATGGCTCCAGGAAGCTTCGGATTATTTTCAAATATTTTATTCAGATAAAGTTTTTGGAAAAATTGTCCTTTTAACGAACTTCAATGCGACGATCAAACAAGGCAGAGGCGATATAGGTCACTTAGGTGTGTGGAAAGATCTCGCCTTGGAGATCATTTTGGTTCATTTTATAGAATTTTATATATTATGGACACCATGAAAGAAAGACTTGTGTTGCTACTGTGATTATTCACTAGTACATCTAGGGTCATTTGAACAAATTTTGAGAACATTCAAAGTTTTCTAAGAGGTAATAAAATTGTATTTTACCTGTTGTTACCTGTTTGTACCTGCATTTTAACAGTTGTAATAGATATGCACATTTTTTTGAATTAGTCATAAAATTTGATTTTTAACCTTGATTTTGACACCTAATCTAGCCAGATATCTTTAACATTGGCAAAGTTATGTTGTTTCAAAGTCCACAAGTCATTTTGCTTTACAACTCCAAAGTTACTTAGTGTTGAGGACTCTATGTCTACAAAGTCACTTAGTGATGAAAGGGTTAAATTCAATGTTAAATACAAATATGAATACTGGGAAATACGGGGCATAATTTAAATAGGAGAACACACACATATATATATATATATAATGTGTTTATTGCTTTGCGTACATTTCTCCCTGTTCTGCCCAAAAGGAGTCGCTTCTCCCAAATATTTGACCCCTGAGCTATATGCAGCTAGTTCTAAGGCACCATAACCATATTGAAAATCTTGTCACTGCACTTGCAATAATTGATACAGGGTTTATAAAAAGTGCAAGATGTGATTTATTGCAACAGATTATACCACCTCGGGACATAACCATTCTCGGGTACAGATATTTATACAGTAATTCTGGTAATATAAGTCTGGTTGAAGTGAACACAGAATTGAGGGGTTTAAGAAAATTTTATCTTCAGTTTTTCAGTCTAGGCACAGTCTGTTCTAAAAATAGAAAATTTGGGCAAAAATTTCTCTCATTTGACTAAGAGATGTATAGTTTATAAATATTGGTGGTAGGGATTAAAAATGTCAAGTTTAATGTTTGCACTTTGTTAATTCTTCAATGTAATGTTTAGAAATGGCCATAAAATCTGCAGTGGCATGTCATATAATAGTACCAAGAGCTGTTTCTAATACAAAAAAAAATTGCGAGAAAAAATGTTGGATGTATTTAAAAAATTATTGACTCCAGATCTTTCTTGCCACATGAAGTACATGTATTAATGCATAAAAATTGCCTGTTTAGAAATCTGTCCATTTCTAGGACTATAACCGTATCTGTTTTTGGAAACGCTTCTTTCCAGATCTCATTTTAAGAGCTCAGAAAAAGAGCAATATTAAGCTGTCAAGTTTAGCTTTTTACCCTTTTCTACCAGAATTTGAATTGTGATAGAAGTATGCCCATCCAGCATAAATGTTTCTGCATCAAATTAAACAAGGACTGCATGCAAATTTGGTTTCTAGCAAGAAGTAGATTCTGTTTTTATTTTAAATGCCTTGGATGGCAGAGTGGTATAAGGTGTTTGCCTTTACATATTACCAACATTTTGCCTCTGTCATCATGGGTTATAGTCTCTGGCTTAGCCAGTAGCTTCCCATGCGTTTATAGTTCTTCTCAGGATCTTCCTGCATCAAATGTACTGGCAGCTCTCTTTTATTGTGTGATTATAAAGCCAAAACAATCAACCAGCCAAATGGTTTTGTTTTGGACTATTTCCATATATTTGTTTCCCTGTTGGGTTTTTTTGTTGTTGTTGTTTTTATTTTTTGTACTGGTTTCATTTTTTCCTTTTCTCACTATTTCACAGGTACAAGAGTGGCAAGAACAGATGGTTTTTCCAGAAGTTGAGATTCTAAACTGTACAGAGAAACATTAAAAAAAGGACTGAATTATCATTGTTGATTTTTGTTAATCTTTGTGCATGTTTATGTTTGTAATTAGCTCTCCCAGCCACAAGGCCAGTAGAGCTTATGTCTTGATCAATAATGTGTTACCTGTCACTGATAATGCATCAGTTTAGGTCCCAAGGTTAAGGTCAATGACTGACAAGAAAAAATGGTTTGTGTTGAATAACCTTATTTCTAATTGCCCCAAACTATTTAAATAGCTTGCACTTAAGACAGCATTTTAGCCATAATGTGCTCTTTTTAGGATTTGTGCACACAAGAAGACAAGTCCTGCACAAAAAAAGGGAAGTGCAACGGCAGTAGTGCCTCAAAAAATGAAAAGTAAACCATTATTTCCATGCAGTTATTAGTTCCAATTGCACCAGATATAATTTGTAGTGGCAGCATATTTGACCAAGAGGCAGATATGAAATAACTGATTTCTTTACCCCAGTATCACACTAAAATCGTGAATGTAATGAAAAGGACCACATTTGACAACTATATCGAATATTTGGGTAATATGCCCCAAAATCAACACCAACTTAAACTGAACTTTCGACAAGGAATCTAAAGTACACAATGGGGGGACAAGAGACCATAAGCTCTCGTACCTTCTAGAAACTGCTTCAGATTTTAAATGTCTTACAGAGAGCCATACAATTGTGGAATATATCACATAAATTTGATTTTAAAAAATTTCTTGAGAACCATGTGCATGTACAATAGGGTACAAGTTGATATATGCAAACGTTCCTACTTCATATTGCATGTTTGCACTAAAACTTCCAATTATGCAGCTGCATAATGGCATACCAAACTACACATTTAGAATATAGGTCTGCAAACCACAAAATTCAAATCCTAATTTTTACTCGGAGGTGGGGTGTGGTAAACCTTATCTGTTGGACTTCTTTAGTTGTTTGTTCATTCAAGTCCATGCTTCAGTCCAAGAGTATTTTAAACATCCTTGCCGCTAGGGATCACAGTCCTCAGAACAAACAAGTTCAGTTGTCCAAGCTTTCAAAAAGGAATACAATGGTCATGTTTTAAAGGACTCAACACTCCGATCTTGCATTCATGCAGCCTAAGTGCATAGCTGCCAGCCCTCACAATTTTGGCATGAATTTCACAACTTTTTTCAACAATTCAGATTCATGTTGCATGCAGAAAATCGTGCATTCACCATACTTATTTTAAATCTTTAATAAAAGTGATTTACCATTAAGTGCAAGAAGTGACATCAGACTGGTACTTCTGGTCACAATATTAGTAGGACTATACCCGAATGATTGCCAGGTAGCAAGCATTTTAGCTTATTTTAATTTATATGTATAAGAGTAGTTTTGCAAATGCTTTTGAGATAAACGGGGGCCTAACCAGAATTTTGCTCTGTGCATGTACTGCCAACACTGATTTGAATTACCAATTAGCATCACATCTTGAAAATATCTTCACCAAGGAAAAAGAAATATCTTGCACAAAAGGATAAGTTTAGTTTGGAATTTACCAAAAATTGGCTGTGCATACATCTCACAGTGTGCCACAAATTTTGGCATTGAGCATGGCAGAAACAATGTGAGGAAGCACATTGGTAGCAAAAAGCACATGGAGGTTGTAAAAGTTAAGAACTCTGCAGATTTAAGCTCTAGAATATTTGAAGCCATCAATGGAAGACCTGCAAGATACCAATGCTGAAGATTTTGTTTTGAGTTTTCTTGTTTAGCATGATCTTTTATCAGCTGGAGACCATGCTAAACATTTTTCCCAACAAATATTCCTGGACTTAAAATATTTTATTGAATTTATGTCAAAATTTGCTAATTTTTATCATCATTTGCACTAATATGTGAGCTTGGAGGGTTGGCAGCTATGTAGGTGGTCACTGGACAGGCTGAAGGGATGTTCAACAATCCCTTCACAACTGAAAATAAAACCTGCTTTGTAAATACATTTTATCCCTCATTAAATACTTTTTAAGTAACACATTAAAACTTGTTTGAACTTTATTGAATTAATGCATTATTTTGTCTTCTTTTTACAAGATTTATATTTGGTGGACTTCTATACCTAAACATTTTACTTCTATTTTTCACATGCCTGTTCCCCTGGAAGTTAAATATCTCTACAAGAATTTGACTACATAGGTGTCTGAAACTACACATTTGGGTTTGTAAGGCTATACCTGTGGGATTTTGGGGTTGAACTGGTGTCTGCATGTTCAAAACCTAAGCCTCTTATAAATTTCAAATAGCATACAAGAATATAAAGGAATTGTTGTTAATAGGGGTGGAAGGGCCACATTTGTGTACAGTGGTCCCCCTCTTATATGGCCACCCCTTTCAGCACTGGAAGAGTGGCTGTACAAGACAGGTAGCTTTTCCAGAGGACGACTATTTGTGATGAATGTAGGAAAAAAGTTATAAAAATAACTTGAAAGCATTGTATATCTTCATTTAAAAGTAGCACTAATTATTAAAGCATTCATCTTGTCTCAAGAACCATATTAAGTTTTCATTCATTAATCTCTCATTTTTAAGCGTGAAATGAAAGTATGTTATTGCTGACACGAACATAGGAACACTATTCAAAATGTCATTTAAATTCTTGTTACATTTGTTGGCATTTTCAGTAATTATCTTTCCATTTAGTCCCTTTTCCCACTGCCACAGAATAGTCTTATCTGTTAGTTTTATATTTGAGTCTTCCCAACATGATAAAAAATTTTCTGCAAGAACTCTTGAACTCTCAATTATCAAGTTGAATAATTTTTGCTTTTTCAAGTATTAATTCTATGTTTATGTGATGACCTATTCTAGTTTTGTAAAATTTTATTCCTAAGTTGCTAATCGTTCAGTACTGCAATTTAATTATGCAGATCATTTTGAACCCTGAGCAAGCCGTACCAAATATGATAAAGTGTTAACAAGCAGCTGCCTAGCTTGGCACGCAGCATTAAGAAATTCGTGCTAAGGCTGGTTGGCCATGTGTTGGGGATAATATGTCTGTGTGGGGCATGATGCTACATGTCTGCAGCATGATACCCCAGTGCTAGACATAACTATAAACTGTCATGCTGCAGACATTGTAGCAATATGACTGAAAAAATATTAAAGCTACATTAAAAATTAGAATCACACTGCAGCTTAAATGTATACAAGATCGGTACAGTTTACAAAATGCCTGGTTTATAAAGGAATTTACATATGTACTGTCACAAGAGTCTTCTGTCTGGTACTGTTTTGTTTGAAGGTTTAACTCAAAATCTATATTTAGGCTAGACTGCTGACCATGATTATTAATTACATGCTGTTGCAATCATCAAATAATAAAAAAATTCAACCACTGTGTGAAGTCAAAACATTGTTGACCACATTTTCTATAATGATATAATACTAATCTTGGTGGTACATGTACTTTAGCCAACACTTCTTTCAGTAACAAAAACCTGGCATTGGAAAATACATTGGTATAGATAGTTTGATTACTTACCATACCATATGAATTAAATATTGGTTCTGGACACCTATTAAAATGGGGCTGGTCGTATTTGAGGAGTGGCTTTTTTCGGGGGGGGGGGGTTGTCTTTTGAACACTGGAATTCTGGCCGTAAAAAATGGTTGCCATTGGTCTGGAAAGAGGGGACATTTATGAGGGGCACCACTGTCTATGGTGATGTATCTGGAGTCCTGAGATTTGGTGAGGGATGCATCTTGATGAGTGATACACCCCCTGACCAGTAAAGTAAGTCTCTGTGGTATATATTTCATGCTTCACTGACTGGTTAAATGCTCTACTATTCAGGATAAAATCAACAAAATAGATGATGTTATATATCTCTACTAGGACCCCATCCATAAAAAATGTTCAGTGACTTGCATTTCACATTTTGCTGCCATGCATTTAGCTAATGACCACATAGGCTTTTTGCATGTCATGTACATGTGATGCCATTTTGAATACAAATTCTTGGTAAAAGATCACAATTTGATATTGTTAGTTATAATAGAATAAAAACATTATTCATCCACACCATTAAAATGTTTAATTAGACTTAAAAATCCACTTTTTTAAATGAAATTTTTTTTGGCAATTTCGGTAAACAATTTGTAGTTTCTACATGCCAAAAATGGAAATGACCTACATTTATCCCTTCTTTTCAAATCAGTAATGCAAGCAGTTTAATTTCCCCATGAAAATTATATTTAATAAATGCATAATTTTAACCATTTATTTGAAAAGAGGGATAGAAAGAACACATTGAAATGTATCAAAGATTACAGTACATTAATTTTACTGCAGATGTAAAATACTAATGTTTAAAAAAATCTTAATACTTTTTGATCATGCAGAGACTGACCAATCTATTTAACATTATTATAACCAATACGAATTCAAAAGGACTTGTGATGAGATATTGCTCTGGGATGTTTAAAAGTTATGAATGTACAAGTCTGTAGAATTGGGTATATATATATATATATATATATATATATATATATACACACACAGGTTCCTGCAGGTCATGAAATCCTGGAAAAGTTTTGGAATTTAAAAAAATAAATTTCAAGGGCCTTGACAAGTTATGGGATTTGTCAAAACCTTGCAAAGGTTTGGAAAAGTCATGGAATTTGTGACGATGGAGTTAAAGAAATTGCTTACTTCAAATTTCATAGAGCACCAAGAAACGAATAAATAAAATGATAAAATTACAATCAATAAATGGTTTCATTTCATATAACAAGAGTAACTTCCCCTAATGGAAGTATCACATGATTTCTGGTGTAGTTCACTAAATAAAAGGAAGCAACTGGAAAGTAATGTGTTTTCTTAATATTGTAAATAGGAACACATACATAGACTACATAGAATTGTTTTCTTTTTTAATTTGAATACAAATTACATTGATCATTGGATTATGACATGAATTACTACATAAAGTTAAAGTAGGCTAGCCCAGGTAAATTAAATATGTACATATTAAAAACATTTGTTGTTAACTTATGTTATTTTAGATTGAAAGATGTCATTCTTTAAGTTCAATTACTTGACAATGCTAGATAGTGCTGTCCTTGAGTTTTATGAAATGGCCCTGGAAAAGTCATGGAACTTGTTTTTGTTAAGTCTGCAGGAACTCTGACACATTTATCATGTATATTGGGGGAAAATACAATACAATAATAAAATAACTTATTGTCCCAGAGCTTATGGTGAAACATTTTCATCAAGGTAAATGTCACTAGATTAAAAAAAACTATTTTGGTGTTAATTTGTGCCCTCTTTCCACTGCATGGTACAACATAATAGATAAAACACTAATTGAAAATAAAAGAATCTTAACAAGGCATTATTGTCATTTATTCCTTAATTTTTCATCATGCAAATTTTTTTTAAAGAAATAACATCCACGAATTCTGTATATGTAGCAGATGCCATCTGGCTTATGCATCCTTAATGTAGTGTGTATTGCTTGTGACAGATAACAAAAATTACAAAGGAGACATGAATAATAACCTATTGTTTAAAGGCACTTGCCATTTATGTATGATACATTATAAGGTGCAGAATGACTAAGGATTATTGTATCCTGATAACTATACAACAATTTCTCGCAAATAAAAATTGTCATTTGAAAATACATTAACTGAGTGCAAATGATGATCTTTTTACTAGCATGTGTTACAAAAATATTTGTAAAGTAAGTTATTTCTGTGTATTCTATTTACCCTGTAACATCAATGCCCTTTTGTATTATGATTACATATGGCCAACAAATATATGTCTGGGTGATGGATAGGGCTGTCAAAAGCCACAAAAAATTCAACCAGGTAACTCATTAGATTAAGACATGTACAAACCTAGTTACCCCACTGTCAAATTTTCACAAACCATAATTGTTATAGGGTCACAAAACAAACGGCTTATTTTCCCTTTTGTCTTAAACATGCATCTCTTGCTGGACGCCATTTTTAAAAAAATTGTATCATCAACAGTTTCATCATTTAGATGCTTTGCATGAACCAATAGAAGCAGTTTAAAGTGTCTGAGATGCTATGGTAAAGTTGGATTCTTTTAATTGTGCTGATTTTTTTTTTAATTAAGTCAACTGACATAAGGAAGCCAACTTTGGTTCCTTTGGATTCTTTTTAAGCGTGGCAATTTCTTTTGTTTCTAACAAAGTAAGCCAACATAGGGAAGCCAGCAATGATTCATTTTTACCTGTATTAGTGGGTTTGAAAATAAATTTAAACAATGTAACAATTTTACAAGCAACACAATCTAGTGCATCATGCACGCACATTGATATAAGGCTGAACAGTGAATTAGTTTTCAATAATTTCATCTAAATGTTACTATAGTTTATAGTGTTTCTTTTTCTCACAACAAAAAGCATGTACTTCATCTTGGTGGGAATAAATGTATGTCATTTCTGGTTGGTGTCCTCTTAAGGTGGAAACATCATAATTAAAGCAAAATAACAGTATTGTATACTTCAATTTTGAGTAATTATTTCCTCTTTACACTTCATAATTCTTTTTATTCCTTTTGTTCAAGTACATTTATAACTACTTTAAACATGCAAATCTGATATAAAAAAGAATTATGTCGAGCATAGCCTTAAAAATACAAGATGGGCCTGATCCAAAATTAGAGGGGTCCCATACCTCAGGAAGAATTTTTTTTAAGTACTGGATTTAAAACTTAAATGCTGAATGCATCTTGTTTAGTAATTTCAACCAAAGATCATTGTAACCTTCATTTTATGCTTGACTGCATTGTTGTTGTGATAAGTGCACACATAAGTGATCCTTGACAGGTTAACTTGACCAAACATAGAAATGAGTATTTCATGTGAGGTCTTCATTGTAAAGTATGATTACTTGTGGGTGAACTATGTTTCTAGCAGTTATAAAACTTGTCCATATATTTAAAGCCTGTGATTTTCACCATCACTGGTAAAATTTGGATTCTAGAAGTTGACATTAATGGCAGCAATAGTGACAATGGCTTTCTATAACAGATTTTGGGGGAAAAAAATTTAATCACGTTTTTATGAACTTGGTATAGTACTTTGATACAGAAAAGAATGCTCTTTTTATTGTTTGTGAGCTGTGTCAAAAAAGTTGCACATCCCGTTGTTAGGATTACATATGTCAAACTTTATTCGAATTATGGTTCATGTTTACAATGAATGCTGGAGACCACTAACAGCTTCCTTAGTAAGTGTTGATTACAGTCTGGTTTAGGTACAGAATGATGGAAAAGAGGAGGTGCTTCTTTCAGTGATACTGATTGTTTGGGTTACATGTCAATAAAGGGGTCTTTAAAAAAATAATTTCATTTTAAAGAACACAAATACTTTTACCACTATTGGGAACTGCAGTAGCTTTGTTGAACACGAGACACACAATCAAAGAACCTTTGCTTTTGTGATGTTAACTATGTCAAAGTTTAATCACCAAAAATGTAAAAGTTGATGTCCATTTGTATAGCTACTTTCAAAGCTATTTTATGACATGACTGAATGATGTTCCAATGATATTCAGGAGTAACAATAACAGCTTTATGGTGGCCATACTGGATATCAGATAACATCAATTTAGGATTGACTAGACAACATAAGTATTTGGGTGAAAGCTCGTGTCATCACCATCCATCCATTCTTGATGAGTAGTGAAAATATTTTCAATATGTTTGCCATATTGGAGGTCAGGTCTGTCTACACCATTTTCATTTTGAACCATCTAGCCGTTGTAATAAAAAAAATTAAGAAAAAGATCATCCATTCAGGAAGAGTGGTGATTGCAAAATATTTTAGATGACAGCCATACAAAATATCATCCTTTTCATTTTGGACCAACTAGACATTGTATGAAGTTTTTTGTCAAAACCACATGTCCATGACCATCCATTTAGGAATATTAGCTGCACTAAAAAATTCAAAATGGTTGCCATGGTTGTTGTTTCATTAGGACTAGTTAGACCACTGATGAATGTGTCTTGTAAGTTTTGGTGTCAGTCACCATACAAAATTAACAGAAGCCTGGTGATATGATAGATTATTCTGGTCTATGATCAAATAGAAAATCCATTAAATTACTTATTTAAAACCACTTGACAGAATCGGACCAAACCTGACAAAGCATCTTAACATGCCACAATACTAAAATGGAAAACAAAAGGCTTTATGCAGAGTTATCTTTCCAAAAACAATTGAACAATGTGGGTATCTTTTTCTAATGTACTGGTTAATAAAAATGGAACATCCTTCAGAGCCAAGAGTTTAATAAAAGGTCCAGGAAGATTATGGCAACATTTTTAACAATGATATACAAATTCCATTTATAGAATCTTCATGCTTTTATTAAGAACTGTTTATATTTTCATAAATCCCAGAGGTTTGTACATTAACCCTTTCCCTCATAGAGTGTATGGCTTTTTCGCCCTTCGATACGCATGTAGCAAAGTTACCCAGTGCAGTCCGCTACGCATAGGCCTGTTAAGCAGTGAAGTGTATGTTATGTTTAACAGCAATTTTAACCATTTTACGTTTTGGTACATATATTATGTACAGAAAGATTCATGAGTTAAATATGGTCATTATAGCTGTATAATTATTTTTAACTAAAGAATTTTGTACGTGCTTTACAATCTTGAAAAAATTTGTTCACTATCAAATCAGTGAAACAGCGCGTTTAACCAGTGTCAATTTTTCATACTCATAATTTACAAGTTCTTTGTGTCTACATCACTAAATCAGTTGACTTTGATAATTTATAAAAATTAAGGGCTTTCTATCTCAGTCTCAGAGCCTTTCCCCAAGTTATCAAAGCTTTCATAGTTGTGATTCTACTGGTTCAAGTACTGAACGATATCAGAGACCGCCATTTTGTCAAATGGAGAATACAACCCAGTTACAACCTACTTACTTTAAATAGCAGATTGCAACCAGAGTATCAACAGTGACCACCTGATCATTCTCACCAATGAATGTTGTATCTAATAGGTGGTTTTCTTTGAAGGCGGCACTACGAAAACCCGCTGAAATGGCTGCTGTTTAGTTTACAGAGTTGCCAAAAGGTGCTTATATGGACATTAGGTAAAGTGGCAAAAGGCGCCCGTAGGTTACATCGGCAAAGGGCCAAAAGGTGCTTATATTAGGTAAAGGATTAAATGCTGATGCAGTAATTGCTTTTTGAGAGATCATGCTGTTCACATTTTTATGTGATATTTATAAGAAAGAGCCATGAAGAAAATTATAATTCCCCATTTGTTCTGACTTGTCTGGAGTCCATTGCCAATGCCTCATCATCCAGCAAAATTTTTCCAAAATCTCCATTTTGAAAGTCTCGTAAAATGCTACCAGCTACTGCATGAAAATCAGGCTTGAATTTCTCCTCTTCTGTTGCCTCTTGGAAAAACTTACTTTTCTTTACTTTTAAAACCATTTTCTTTTCTTTTGCAACGTGAGTCAAGAACTGATACACGTCATCTGTTGGTTCAGAAATGTTATAGGTTTCCATGTAAGCATAATGTTTTCGCTTATTCATCCAGAACAACATATAGTCGACAATTTGTTCCTCTCCTACCAAATGATACGGGATGCATCCACACAAGGCTAGCCTCATTCCCACTTCAATATCTGGAATATATGGGGTCAAAATTCCAGGAGTATCATACACAAAGACTGAGGGATTATTGCTTACTCTAACTTTATTCATGACGCTAGTCGTAACGCCGCATTTTGCCCCTACCAGAGCGCCTTTTCCTTTGTTTGTGAATGTTTCTCTCAGTTTGTTTAGTATAGTCGACTTTCCTACATTGGGTACTCCAACTATCATAAGGTGGTAATCTGTATCTCCTTCCCTGCGGTAGGATGCTGATGATTCAATTTCTTGCCAAATGCTTGGAAATACAGTGTTTTTTATGTAATTGGTAACATATTTGTGCTTACAATTCATATGGAAAATGTTCCTGATGCCTTCCTCTTTTATTTTATGCACTATCCTTTCCCTATGCTTGTCATCAGCAAGGTCAGACTTAGTCAACAAAAGGATGTGAGGTCGAATCTTGGTAATGTTTCTGATTTGTGGATTTCGCCCAGCAAATGGAATACGTGCATCGTGGACCTCTATTATTGCATCAAGATTCTTTAGTGTTGACTGAATCTGATCAAGACCTTTCGCCATATGTCCTGTAATTGTAAAACATAATAAACAATTTAGATATCTGAGAATTAACGCTAGTTATAAATCAATAAACTAGGATTAAGATATTTGTTGAGGCTGCCTTGACAGAATGTTGACAAGGAAATTACTTTGGCAACACTGACTCAGCCAGGATTCAAACCCATGACCTCTTGCATCCGAGACAGATCTCTAACCACTAGGTCACAGAAGTGGTCCATACTCCAAGTTTCAATGTTAAAAAAATAGACCATAAATATGGCCTCAAATAACAAGCAACTACTGATGGACAATGCATAATGAATCTGGTATCATACTACAGGCTTCCATTTTATGCTACCCTGCAATTGTACAGTTTCACTATTGATTTTTTTAAAGTTAACATTTGAATCCATAAGGTGCATTATTTTTTATAATTACCGTAAGATATTCTCTTGAATTTATGTTTGCATTCTAAAATGTTTTTCATTAAAATTTTCATAACTGTAATATGGGGAAGAACTCTGTTACCCCATCCCAAAATTCTTGATAACCAATATCATGGGTTACTTCCCTTGCTTTGTTTTACTGTGTGTGTGTGTGTGTGAGAGAGAGAGAGAGAGAGAGAGAGAGAGAGAGAGAGAGAGAGAGAGAGAGAGAGAGAGAGAGAGAGAGAGTGATATTGTGTCTTAGAACATGAGAACTGTTTCTAACTGGGCTGAATTTCATTGTGATGTGCAGATCCAGCTTATAAAAAAGATCACAGGATGTCTTCATTTAAATCTATTTACAAATTTTACTCTGATCAAAAATAAATATAGTAACTAGGGTGCCATGTTTAGTCAAAAAGATAACTCTCAATTTTAAATTTTTTGGATATCTTGATCATATAAACTTTTAATGCAAATTTTATCAAATTTCAATTTCAAAAAAAAAATATGGTCTTCTGTGTGGTAACAATCTCAGCCAGTCAGATGCAAGATCACTTCATTATTATTTTGAAGCCTACCCCCACTTAGGGAAACACAAAAATTATTTGATTGGAAAATAAAGAGCCAAAGATACTGTGTAAACTGGAATTTTATGGTTGTCCTAAAAACTGACTAACTGTTGTGAGAGACTTATTCAAATGATTATTTTACCTAAAGGTTATGACACTTGCAACATTTGTAGAGTATCCTATTACTTATTTCAATGGTGATACATGTATTTAATTTTGATTTTTCAACATTCTAAAGAGCAGAAAAAAAATCAATGAAATTATCTATGCAAGCAACAGAAACTTTAAGTGTATGCATATTTTCTTTTTAAAAAGATTTCATTCAAGACCTTAAAAAGGAATCCTATATTTCCTATGATTATGTGATATGGTATCGAAGTATTTCAGATTTATTTGTATTTTTTTTTTTTGCATAGCATCTTCTAGATATTGTTTACCTACATACACAGGATAACCTTTATTTGTTAATCTGCATTATGTTTTATTTAGGACAATATCCTAACCTATGTAAACTATTTTAAAAATGCATCTGTAGATATCAGTGCTTTCCAAAGATGACCTTACCCCTGGTTCCTTACATAGTTTATGTCTTCTTCAAATCATTATCACTGTACACTGTCTATTAGCCTGTCCTCTAATGATGTCATACAAAACTTAAAACATATGATTACCATATTTATCAAAAATCAAAATCGAATATATGGTGGCACATTATAAATATCATTTCTAAGTATGTCAATATTGTTAGTTTTCACAGCTTCTGGTATTGTCTAAAATAGAGAGATGCTCTCCTGAAAACCTTTCCACTTTATCTGTGTGATCATTTGCATTTTAAAAATATTTTTCGATTTTATTGTTTTAGTCTTAAAGAATACCATTTCAAATTCATTACTGATACACACATATGCCTGTGTATGTGTGTATGTATATATATATATATATATATATATATATATATATATATATATATATATATATATATATATATATATATATATATATATATATATATATATCTGAATAACAATAATGTGGACTTAGTACAGAGCCTAATCTTTAGAAGCTCTAGGCTCTTTACAATATTGGAAAACACACAAAAACATGCAATGACAATAAAAACAAAGACCATGAAATTACAAAACAAAACAAAAACTGACAATAGGTAAAGAAGCAAACATTGTAAGTCTTCAAGTCTGTTCTTGTAGAAGAAATAGGTTGAGTTGCAATAACACTCTGAAATGAGGATAATACTCTTGTGTCTAAGATTAACAGGCAATTTGTTCCATGTAGCTGGGCCCTGGTAAGCAAAAGAATATTTCCCATATGATTTTATTTTAACAGTGGGAATAATGAGAATGCAAGCGTCAAAATAGGAACTTAAGTTTCTAGAAGGAGTATACACATGGTTGATGTCAGATAGGCATATTGAACCAGAGCAAGTTGACAAATTGAAGCACAGTGAACAAATTTTGTGTTTGATTCCAGATGAAATAGATATTAGACCAGTAGTCTCCATGCATTTCATGTGATGTCTTCATTGTAAAGTCTAATTACTTGTGGGTGAGCTATGTTTCTAGCAGTATATATTCTGTATCACAATTTAAGGGAGACAGTGAGTCAATTAAACCTGTATTATCAAGCTTATATTCAACAGGTTGAACCTGTCACAGAAAAATTTGCAAACAGGTCTGGAAGGTCAACCAGAGAGAAAGTCATTGGAAGTGGTTTACATCTATTCCTTAACATTAACTTGTTTGTAATCTTAAAGCTCATTGCTGCTGGAATTTGTGTGTTCTGCTGATTTTACTGCATGAACTAAGTAACATTTTTGTTGGAGAATAGTGAGGCTGGTGGAAAGCTAAATAATTTCAGCCTTATAGTGTTCTCTTTTAGCAGTTCAAAGCCTGTTCCTAACACTACTATACCATGGAGAACACTTCTGAATTGATGCTCTGCACTGTTACTGGGGTATGTTTGTCTAGCAGTAAATGCAAGCACTTGTCCAGTTGTACTCCTTTGGGAGGTAACAAAGTTTTTACAATACCATGGATGTCATGCATCTGTTGGATTCTATTTACCAGATGAAGGTTTCGCTTGGTAGCAATCAGTGATGGAGGGCTGGGAACTAATATATTAAGATGGCATAATCCCATATAACACAGAGGTGATTTGATGCAAGTTCATGGAAAACCAATGAATTCTAAAATATTATTAGGTCTATGAAAAATCCTTGTAGGTGAAAACATTTTAACTGCAGCATAACTTAATTACAAAATGGTATTAATCGATAAGATAAAATGCAAAATGGTGAATGATTAGTGGTGTTAACGCATGCAAGAAAAAATGAACTCGATCAAATTACAATATATGCTAACAATCCCAACTCTTGAAAAAGCTGTCTTCATGAAGCTGTGTGCTTTTTGCTACCAATGTGCTTCCTCACATCATCCCTGCCACCATGCCCAATGCTAAAATATGTGGCACACAGTGTGCAAAAAGTATGATGTATATCAGTATTTGATAGCTGAATGCACGGCATATGTTTGGTATATTCCAAACTAAACTTCCCATTTTGTGCAATACACTTCTTTTTCCTTGGAGATGCAGACCTTTTCAAGATTTGATGCCAAATGGTAATTCAACTCAGTGTTGGTGGCACATGCATGAAGAAAAAAATCCAGTTAGGCCCTGGTTTCTTTCAAAAGTATTTGTAAAACTACTCTTATAGATTAAAATATGCTAAAATGATTGCTACTGGGCCAACTACAATATACCAATTGGCTATAGTTCTACTAATACCGTGATTTGCAGTACTGGACTGTTTCGGCTATGGCCAATATCACAACAAGTATTAACGGGAAATTTTTAAATAACTGAGAATTGGGGAATTAGTGATTTTTTGGCATGTGGCATGAATCCATGAATCACTGTAGAAAGTCATGAAATTCACGTCAAAATCAAGGATTGGCAGCTAGTATGTATATTTATTCTGAGAACAATGACCAGAAACCTATCAGTTGTTGTTGTTGTTGAGGAGCTTAACGCCATTTTTTAGCACCTGATAGGCTATACATGGTGGAGGAAGAAACAAGAAACCGGGAAATCACCGCAAAGAACCACCAACCTACGAGAAGCTACTGGCAAGCTTTCTCACATATTCACATTCGCGGAATTCTAGACTCGAACCAACGCAGACAGAGGTGAGATGGCATTGATCCGTAATGGACAGTGCTTTTGACCACTGGGCCATTCGGGGCCACAAAACCTGTCAGTATTGCAGCAGGGTGGAGAAAAACATTTACAAGTATTTGTTGGTATCACTTTACTACTGAATTGACATGTTAGTGAATCTGGTTTTCTTCAAGCTGCTGCAACATTTACAGATTTCCAGCTGTTGTTTTTAGATTAAATATTTTGAGAAGTTTGTGTTCTTTCACTTTTCTATAACGATTGTGTGACTTTCATTTGCATGTTCAATTTGTTTTCCTACAGCATCATTAGGAAAGGTTTATTTTTCATATTATGTGACTATATGACGTCTGATTTCACTGATTTGCAGCTTGAAAGATTTGTATAGTCATGTGACTCCAAATATAAATGGCGAGATCCAGGTCAAATTTCAGCAACGATGTACTTTTGTCTTGTCTGTCAGTGAGTTAAAGATGAGACAAGTCATATTCCTATCGATATCATGCAGGTATATCTGGATGAAGGGTTGTTCAAGTCTGCTTGGCGGCTAGCAAGCAGCTACTCTATGCTGACACCAAATGGTGTCGGCGAATTCCAACTTTTTGATAGGCAGTGGACTCTGATCTCTACACCCCAACATTGATGTCCAAGGAAGTATAATTTATTTTTGTTTGAATAGTATTAAAGAGCAAAGATAAAATATGACTGGAGTGATTTTGATATGAATTATTTACTTTTTCTTTGTCACAGCTAAATTCATGCGACACTCATTAATGCTTGATTCAACAGATATAGTCAACTAAGAATCATAGTAATGCATACACAGAATGAAAGTGAAAAAAAATCAAAAGTGCTTGCAGACATTAAATTATATATTTGCTTTTACTTTTAATGATATAGCTTTTGAGAAATAAATAGCATTTAATTTATTCGTTGTTTAAAAGTTTCCAAATATTTGGCAATATTAAAACGTACTTATATGTAACTTTTGTTAATATGATAGTTGATTGTAAAGGTGTTAAGAAAGTCTTCTTGGAAATATGTTAACGGAATATTCATAATTTATTTGGAATTGATGTGTTCATTTAATGCTCTAAGACACAAAAATAAGTAAACTGGTTTTGAAGCTGAATGTTGAATTCCCAAAAGCCTATGATGCTGACAAGGTGCATTTTAACGAGAAAGGACCTTTATTTTTTGTCAGGAAAGGGCTGACTTCTTTTTGAAAATAATAAGTGTTTGTATGATAAATAAGTCAACAGTCTGTTGTTAACCGTTTTTAAATCCAATTGATAACTATCCGCCTGATTCAGACTGTATACACCATTGTCTGTTTATGACAAAATCTCTACAAAAGTATTTTCCATTGAAAACCTGATCATTATCAGGTTTGCATCTTTTAGCAGTATTTACCATACAATTATCTTTTGTTTCATTTGTATTTGTTGAATAATAACAAAAAGCAAAATCAACTTTATTCAAATTTATATGAATTATTTACTCTTTACTTGATTGGATAAGTATGATAAACATACATACACAGAATGAAAGTGAAAATAAGCAAAGTACCAAAAGTATTCAAGATAGTGTAAGCAAGAGATTAAGAGTGTGATTGTAATGAGGATATTTGATGATTCACAAAGCCAACTCAGGAAAGCAATTTTGCAAAGATAAACGTTTTTGGTACAATATAATAATTACATTTAATTACATACATAAGGTATCAGATTTCAATAAGGGAATAATTTGAGCATGCAGATTAATTAATCAATCTATCAGTATTCAAGATTCTGTTCCTCTTGAAAATCGGACTTTAAGTCATGTTACACAAAGTAAAATAAACATAACCAAAAACAATAAAATTCAGCACATTATGACCATATCTCTGGTTTATATTTAGACTCTTTTGCATTAATTGTAACAGTTCGTACATTGATGTTTTGTTTCCTTTGTCCAGGTTTTCATCAACATTTGTCTGACCATCTGTATATGTTATGCATTTTGTTTTTTATGTCAATGTAGCATCCAAAGCATTTGTATATGTTTGTACGTTGTTGCTCAGTCATTTATATCCATGCTGGTTTTGTTGACTGGAATTGTTGGTGCATACTAGAGAATTCTTCAGATTTCTGTTACTAATTCATGTGTCAGTTAGACTCACAATTATTATTTTTGCACATGCAGTCTATCTGATAGATTTTTAACAGTTTGTTGGATTATAGTTTGATAATTGTCTTTAGTTTTTCCTTAATGTAATTAAAACTTTTTCTGAAATTCCAGCCTAAAATAATTTTATTTCTTTTTGTGTGATAGTTTTATGTTCACAAATCTATGTTTGTGTGATATGTCTGTGTCTCCATTTGTTGCCAGTGTCCAGTACCATGATATCACTCATGTTCAATTCCCCTTGTTGCAAGACAGGCCCAAAACATTGCCACTATACATTCCCTATGTCAAATTCCCCATGCTAAATTCCCACTGTTGCCAAAGTGCAAAGAACCAAATTTAACATAGCTGTCCCATTGTCGCTAGGGTGCCCCCATTCACTAATTATGTGTAAGTGATAATATTGGTATTGTAGTGATTTTATATCAAAACATTTACTGCTCAGTTATGAAATGTGTGCATAATCAAAGTTGGGCATGATTTCTTTAGGAGCACAATTTACAAATAATGACAACGTTGAGCAAAATTGATGCCGTTTCTTTAATGTTTTAGATTTAATAAGAAATGGGTTCAAAGGGATGACAATAAAGGAAGTGCAGTCAAATAGAAAATGAGTTAAGCAAATTCAAAGCTGCATTAAACCGACTTTAGCTGTCCATTCCAATTTAAGCAGCCCAAAAACAATTTACCTTCTTGATTTGCATAAAAAGACAGATCAAAGGAAGGAAAATAATGGTGTGTGCAGTCAATTAGAACATGAATTAAGCAACTTAAAACAGCATGCATTAAATTGACTTACACAGTACATTCTAGAGATTACCTCCATTCTGGAACAATATTTCTTTATGATACCACTTCATTATCAACCATTTATGATACCTTGTCCAATAAACAAAGATCATCTAACCAGTGCTTTAGGTGGCCCTCTACAGTTTCATATTTAGCATAAGGTTACAATTTTAAAGAAAAAAAAAATTAACTGGTTTTCCTCACTACTTAAATGAGCTAATTTTAAAAATAATTTGCATATCTTAGGCATTGTTCAAAGAATGTTTAATTCCTTTATTTTGGTGTATGATTGATGGATGTAATAGGGGTTATAGAGTATACATCATGGCCTTACTCCAGATGTGCACCTTTCAAAAAAGTGCTAGCTCCATTTGCTCATTTTCACTTCCCGTACTTCTGAGGTAAATTGTAATTAAAAAAAAGAGCCAATAACTTTTTTTTACATTTTATATATTTGGTAGTTCAATCATTGCACTTTCAGAAGCTGGTATTGTCAATTCTGGCAAAATTCATTTTCCCTATTTTAATAGCTGCCAAAGATAGTGTACTTTAGGCAAATTCAGGTTGATTTTTGGAGCACAAGGTAGAAGTCATTTTAGTTAGCAGTGTGCTAAGATCATTTACAATTTCCAAAAGTACAATATCCAAAGAAATGTCAGCCACATTACATGAAAGTCGCATATAGTGGCATGCCAAAATTCTCTCCACTGTGCAGGTTTTAAATGCAAATAATTTCAACTTTACATACATCGCTCAAAAGTACATAACTGGTGAGCGCCACCGTAACTAGGAAAAAAGTAAAAATAATTCGTATCAAAATCGCTCCACTCATATTTTATTTTACTCTGTAATGCTATTCAACAAAATCAAATCATAATTCCTGTGTGTACGCCGATATATACAGTACACAGAGATAATGTAGACACAAATGTATTTTCGTTTTGTTTTTGTTTTTTGCGTGTGTATTTTGGTGTTTATGTAATATAATGTAATTCACCTGGAAACCATCGAAGCAAGTTTTTGTCTGGGAGAATAAACTTTTCTCTGACTCTTGTTAAGCCCTGAAAAGCTTGACGTGCCATTGTAAACTTAATTATTGCCGCTTAAAGGAGGCAGCCATTAGCAGTTCCCGGATATTAATATACTGTTGCCCAATCAATAGGGGGCGCTCATCAGCTATGATGTATATTTGACAGAGTGACGTACGTAAGGTGATGTTGGCATTTGAAACATTAACAGTGTGGAGAATATTGTTTTACTTCTATGCTACTTTAATATAATGTGGTCGACATTTCTTTGGATATTATCTTATTGGAATTATACATGGTCTGAGCACATTATTTAAAATGACTGCTCTCTTATGCTCAAACAATCAGAATAAGTTTAACGTACACTACCTTTAGCACCTATTAAAATAGGGGAAATGATTCAAGTCCTTTTTAACAATACCTAAGATATATAAAGTCTTTTTGTATTTTTTTTTAAAGAACATTATAACCAGTGATGATAACCAGGGAAGTATTTTTTATTTTCCTTTCAACCCTACGCAAAATACGAAACTGTAAGTGTGCCACTAAGAACGTCGACTAAACTCCTTCCACATACGAATCCTACAACGCATCCTGAAAATGGCTGGCAAGATCACATCCCACACAACGTGATCCTTCAACCTGTAAGTATCTCAAGCATGAGCAAACGCCGCCTTCGATGGCTGGGACACGTCCGACGCATGCAGGATGGGAGGCTGCCAAAGGAAATCATACATGGCCAGTTGGCCACTGGCACCACAGGTACTCGACGTGAGTTTGATGTTAAAAACAACAAAAAAAACACAAAAAAAAACAATAATCTTAAGGAAAGAGTCACAAAAAATATCCCAGATTACCCCCATGTCCCGTTCTAGTATGACAGAGAGTGTTCAATGTCAGAACGGGTCATGGGGGGGGGGTAATCTGAGGTATTTTTGTCACTCTCTATGACTTTTTCCTTAAGATTATTGGGGTTTTTTTTTAACACCAAGCTCACGTCGACTCACATGACTGGCACCAGAAGAGTCGGCTGTTCATCACTCCGCTTCAGAGCACAGGTACTCGACTCGAACTTGATGTTAAAAAAAAACAAACAACAACACAATAATCTTAAGGAAAAAGTCATGCAGAGTGACAAAAATATATCAGATTACCCCAATGATCCGTTCTGGCATTGGACCCTATCTATCATACTATATAAGTCTCTTATATAGTATGACAGAGAGGGTCCAATGTCAGATCGGGTCATGGGGGTAATCTGAGGTATTTTTGTCACTCTGTATGACTTTTTCCTTAAGATTATTGTTGTTGTTTTTTGTTGTTTTTTTTTACATCAAGCTCACGTCGAGTACCTGTGCTTCAGGGATTTGTGCCAGAGGGTCATGAAGGCACGCGGTATATTATCTAACAGCAGGGAAAAACAGACCGAGGATCGAGGCATCTGGAGACTGACAGTCAGCATGTATCAGGGTACCAATTGTTTTTCCATAGACCTCAATGCTAAAGTTTTGTGACATAAATATACTTTCTATTCTACCTTAGCATGCATGTCACCCACTGTCACAGAACAATATTAGAGTGTCAATTTGACAAGGACTGAACCAGTTACTCCATTGCATTTAAAAGAGATAACTCTGCTGGAACTAGACAGGAGAAAGAGTTATCTAGTTACACCAGACACATTTTCTGTCATGTGTACCACATTTAAAAAAAAAATCTTAAAAAATATATGTGATCTAGATATGATTTAACATAATCTCACATGTTGCCAAGAGGATCAACTTTTTTTTATGCCTAACTGAAAGTACAACTCTTACATAATGCACCAATCACAGCTAGTTTTGTTGTTTATTTTTGAATGCAATGTTCCCTACACCTTAAGCTCGGCCTACCTGGGCTTGTAAAATTGGTACAATTATACTTATAGCCAACCTTAATTTTTAAGATAATATCCGTGATCTCTGGAAAATTAGTTATAAAGATCAGTTTCCCAGCATATTCAAGCTGACAAAGCTACGTATATGTCCCTTCAGAGAAAAGCACAGAAAATTATTGAAACAAATAAAAGGAGCAGAGTATGCTCAGAATGCTAACATATTATTGCTTATACAACTAGAGGTGACGACATTTAAATACATTTTAAGTGGAGCAGAAACAAAGACAGTATTGAAGTTTAGATAAATATTGACATATGATCATTTTTTCCAGCCCTCCTTTTATGTTTGATTAAGGGGGAAGTCTCTCTTAAGATAAAATCCTGTCATCATCTTTCTTTAAATTGTACATGGGAAACAGACCTGGAATTCCTCTTTTTATCTAGAGATAATTAACAAGAGACTTAAGGTGCTGATGGAATAATGAAATTGGCATAGTATGAGCGATGGAGCAGATTTCCAACTGCTCAACTTTATCACCTTCTGTAAGCTCTACTAAAATTGTACATTAGGACTGGGTGTAGTCAATGGTTTTCATTTTTTAAATGCTAACTAATACAAGTTCCTGTGGCTGCAGAAGTCTATTGTATCTGCAGGAAAGAAAATGCGATAGATTGTATTTGTATTCAACTTTATTTCCAATGTCTGGATTTGTCCTAGGTGAGATTTTCTTTGTACCAGAAAATTGCATTATTTCTTCTGTTTTGAAGATAACATTGTAATGTCTTCCAAGTGTAACTGAGACACGAAATTAGTAATAATATGTTTTCAAACCATTCATGTTATACAAAAGAATGGGAGTTGAATTGATTCACCGTTAAATGGCATAAGACTTTGGATAAAACTCATAGCAATCAACAGGTAGTCTGTTTGTAAGTATTGTTGTTATCTTCTCATCAATGAGAATTGCATATAAATCAATGATAACTATGTATATCTGTAGTCTGCATACTGGAAATACAACCAAGAATGTCAGCATACATGAAAGGGCACCAGCTACCTTCCAAAGATGGAAAGACTATCAAGTTCATATGTGTATCGATATGTATCGTATCGCAGGCCGCGTATCCTGAATTGTATCAATACGAGGTACAAGTGTATCGTCTCAACCCTATGCATACGTCTAAATGCAGTAGTGTTGTTATATGATAAAAATATTTCTCTAATTTACCTTTTCATTATGTTAAGCTCCAGTAGCATTTGACCAGGTCATTTTGCCGGTACAGTGACAGGCGTGATATATATATATATATATATATATATATATATATATATATATATATATATATATATATATATATATATATATATATATATATATATATATAAACTCCAAGCGAAACAGTTTGAAAGGGGCGCAAGTCAGATAATTGATTTTTCAAAGGAAGCTAATTGCATCATATTTAAGACTTGATCATTTGAAAAGAATTTTATGAACAGTTATATCAGATTGGTCATGGAAATTAAGAGCGTACACTTTGGGAAACTGACGATTTAAGAGTACCGACTTACCTAAATTCTTTAGTCCGATTTTTCTTGAGCGAAGACTAAGTCGACTCCGGGAAGTACTAGAGATTAGTGCTTCCTCGTTAAAAAAGGAACTCATAGAAAAGGGCCAGACAGCTTTCTTAAAATTAAAGACAGGCTAATGGCTAGGACACGGTTGTGTGAAACAACGGCATTAGGGTATGTAATTTTAGTTTCTTATTTAATAGTCTATCTCATTTGTTTGGATTGTTTGCAAATGTGTTGATATGCTTATGATTCACGCATGCATCGTGTATTCATTTCGTAGGACGCTATTGATATCTTGATTTTATGCCATTTAATTATTTAAATTTGCATTTTGAGTGCATTGATGGCTTGCATGTATTTAAATATTCAACGTGTACAAATTCATAGGGATTAATGAAATAACCCTAATATACAAATGTGTCATAATTCTTAGGATATAACAATTCATTCTCTGTGTAGGATAATATTCACTATCGTGAGTTAATGACAAGTATATATTTATAAATGATTTTTGCAATATTTAATTGATCACACAAGTTACTTTAATGTACCAAGATTTAATGGATATCATGCCTTAAGTAACTGAGCATTTATTTTATTGAATTAGCTCAAGGTAATTTAGACGTTAAGTAATGTATGCTTGTATATATGGCCACATTTGTAGAAAGACATGGGAATTTATGATGAATTACGCTCTGAGTGAAATCAACTTCGAGCTAAGGTCATTTTGGGATAGTGCGTGCAGGCAAGGCGGGCGATGGGTGTCATTTACTTGCGGACCTGGGTTCGAAACTCCGTAGAGTACGAATTTAATTTCTCTAAACTTTATGATATTAATGTTTGTATTAAACTATATATATATATATATATATATATATATATATATATATATATATATATATATATATATATATATATATATATATATATATATATATTGTTACGTGACAAGGGCTTGTACTGAGTAACAAAGAAAAGAGTGAAAGCCAACAAGGTTTGTATATTTTAATAAAATAATTTATTTCCATGGACAACAATGTAATAATGTAATAGGACTTACAGTTTGTGAATATAATCCAAATATGATTATAAGAATAAAAACAAGTCCTATCATTAAAGAGTCCTATAAGAATTCAGGTTCGAGTCCTTACAAAGTACGAATATGGAGGGCGATGTTGTCAGATATGGTTCAATATATATCAACAATTCCTTACTCGAATCACAATCTTTGTTTTTTAATAATTCCAGAATAAACTTCCATGAATATGTTTCAGAATTTGTTTTATACTGCTGAGTGAATGTTTTGCTGACAACAGCAACTTTATGAGTGAATGATTAGTTATCAGCAGCACGAGCAGCATTTTCCAAGATTTCGATCTCTTGGGCCTCAAGATACATTCCAATACCACCATGGACACAGTCCCTGTAATCTTCAAGTAATATGAGTTTTCTGAGACTTTTGTAATCTTTATTGACCTTTCTAGAAGTGTACCACCTAATAAATTGTTGTGCTTTTTCCCATGCAAATTCGACATAGGTCTGATCAGTTAATTTTCTAGTGTTTTGCTGATAAGCCTCAGTCCTTAACCAAATCATAGTCAGCACTATGTTCTAGTGACAGTGAAAAACAAATATGACTTGCTCTACCAGTGAGTCCACACTGTAGCAGCTGAGTCTAACACTCCCTTGGCCACTTCAAATTTTGTGCAACATTTTCAAAACTATTAAAATATCTATCTACTTCTTCTTCCAGAAATAGGGGTGCTAGCTTGATATTTCTTATAATATCAAAAGTAGGGGAGTGTCTTCCTTTTTCCAGCACTAATTTGTTCATTCTAAGTTGAAATTCCTTTCCATCATTCACTCTTTGCATCTGTCTATCTTTCTCCCTTTCATGTCTTTCTCTCCTCTTAAATTGTAATTATCTTTCTCCCTCTCTCTCTCTCTCTCTCTCTCTCTCTCTCTCTCTCTCTCTCTCTCTCTCTCTCTCTCTCTCTCTCTCTCTCTCTCTCTCTCTCTCTCTCTCTCTCTCTCTCTCTCTCTCTCTTCAAATTGCCTTAACACCTCTAACATTTGTATCTGAAACTGAACTTGTCTTATCTCTAATTCCAACTTTTTTAGCTGGACTTCCATTTTCAAAATTTTCGTACACTCCTTAGTAAATTTTAAAAGAATTGCTTACACCTGATGATATTTTAAATTAAAACCTGTTGTTTTTACTTAAGATTTCAAATAAAATTGTAAAATAGTACTTGGGATTTAAGAACTAGGGAAAGTTTAAATTTCAGTAAGCAAATTTCTGAAATATTTAACCCAAATTCATTTATCCCGCACAAGCCCCCAATTTTCTTTGCTACGTGACAAGAGTTCGTACTCAGTAACAAAGAAAAGAGAGAAAACCAACAAGCTTTGTATATTTTGACAAAACATTTTATTTCCCAAGAAAACAATATAAAAGTTGGAAAATAGGACTTACAGTTTGTGAATATAATCCAAATATGATTCTAAGAATAAAAACACAAGTTCTATCACTAAATAGTCCTATAAAAATCCAAGTCCGAGTCTCGACGACGTACGAATATGGAAGGCGATGACGTCAGATGTAGTCCAATATATGAATATCAACAACTCCGTATTTGAATCACAATCTTTGTTTCCGAAAAATTCCAGAATAAATTTCCATGAATATCTTTCAGATTTTTTTTTAAAAGAAAGTCAACTTGTTTAGTGTTCAGGAGAAAAAATTATTCAATCCAAGTCTGACGAAGAATAAAATATTCTGGCAACAAATTAAAAGAATACACCTTATTCCTTCAAGGTTTTGAATGACTATCTGAAAAAAATATATGAAATGCATAAGTCTATTGAGATTGGTCATGTGGTCCTTATTACGCTAATTTCCACACGTAGTCAAATGTCACTTCACTTAAAAACCAATCATAAAAAAGTTGTTTACAAACAGTGATCACGCGAAGAAAGTATGTCCGTGATACTGACCAATCATTTTAACTTCCTGTTGATCTTGTTGCTAGGGTAAGAAGAACTAAATGTTAATTCTCACGTATTACATCTTGATCTTAAATAAACAAACTTTATGATAAAAATATATCTCACTACTAAAAATCGAATCCAGAATCCTTGAAAAAATATTCACTTCAATTAAATACAATGAAACAAAAATAAAATAAAAAGAATTTTAAACCTTGCACACGAGTAATTTAATCACAAATAAGTATACATATATATATATATATATATATATATATATATATATATATATATATATATATATATATATATATATATATATATATATATATATATATATAGTGGAATTCGTCTAGCGTGAAGCATACTATATTTTTAAGAAAGCAGCTTTATCCTTCGAGTGAAAGAAGGAGAAAGGATGGATAAGTCAAGGAACCCGATGTGTCATGGGGAAATCCACATCTACGAGAGGTCGGAATAGTGAAGGGTCGAAAGGAGACCAATGCAATGCATACGCATTAGAAGAGGAAAAAAGTCGAGAGAAAACAGACATCAGGTGATGCTGTCTAAGCGTGAGAATTGCACTCAGAATACAATTTTCGTAATATGATGTAAAATTGAACACTGAGACTAAATTCTGTCACTATAAATCAGTTGGATTGGAAAGTGAATTTTGGTTTTGCATTAATTGATTACATTTAATTTAGTAAATCTGTTGGATGAAAGTGATTTTCTTTGATTATATAATAAGTAATTAAATTTTATTGTATTTATTGGAAAGGGAGTGGGGGTCGTTGTTATTCATTTATGTCAATAATTTGCTCAGCTATCTGTAAGCTATCTGTAACGTTCCATCTATCCGTCTACACTGAGCAATAATACGGTGGGAGATCATTCCCTAGCTAACGACGCCGAATCAGTTAAGGAAGGTTTTAATGTTTTAAATCCCCCATTTCACCAAATCTTCATCCTTGTTGTTTCAAAATAATTTCTAAGTCAATTAACTTATCAAGAAACTTTAAATTCGTAAAAAAAAAAATCATTCATTTTTGGAGCTTGTTTGATGACGCAGAGACATTCCATTGTTCTCATAATATAATCCCATAATTATATATACCCATAAATTCTTTCAAATTATTTTATATATACGTTGTGATTGTTTAATATATTATTCTCCCACAATCTCCGCCACAGTCAATATACACAGAGAAAATAAAAATATCGCTACAGAAATATTTTATCATTGGAATATTTTGCACAAAATGTGGCGATCAATAATTATATCCCTGCAGTAGTATCTGGCTGTACAGAAAAGGAATCTCAGCATATGTGATACAGTCACAAATAATGATATAGTCCTGACTGGCAGCATATTTTGATTTGCAATATCATTTACATAAACGAACTCGCTTAGTTAAGAAATCACGTTGTCTGCGACACCAAAGTTGCCGGATATTTAGCTTCACTGGTAACTGTGATATTTTTGCTAACGATATCCTCTGTGTTGTCCTTTACTTGGTCCAGTGGCAAGTTGGGAAAATATGACTTCCAAACAATTTGTTTTTGCTAACATTATCAACTTAATTAAATCAAAACAGTTATAGTCTAACTAATCTTCCCCTTTGTTTCTACCCCTCTGCCGATTTCAATAATTAAAATAATAAATTATATCAAAAGTGCACAGAACTTATTCAGTTCATTCGTTGCGTTATAGTTTCTAACGTAACTGTGACCAGAGAAGCTTTACACCGTCATCGTCTGCGCGTTTCATCGTTAACGAAAGTTTTAATAATAAACGATGGCCATGGTTTAAATCTATTTCCAGTTCCTGGACAAGTCCATTTTCAGTAAAAGGGTGTATGCATGAGTACACGTATATGCACATAGAAGGAAAATACTGTGTCGCCTGCTTCCGGTATTTACAGTGTTGAATCAAGAAAAGGAAAAGAATGGCAATTACAAATATGTTTTTTACGTGGATTTAACAGTGCAGTTTCTGTGTACATGTGCAACAAATATAACTTATAATTTACAGAATTATCCGGCAGTTACCGAATAAGATGAACTATGTTGCAATGCTGTCTGACGAAATCATCTTGCCCATAGTGTACGCAACATGGTGCCGTGTTTGTATGGAAAGTCCGTTAAGCATTAAAGAGGCAGAGAATGCCAGTGTGAGGGGCACCCTGGTCACACTCAGGCTAAAATTACAAATCAATGAATGAATCCACTAAGTTCTGTTCACTTTTGATTACGTTAAAGTTTTCCGTTATTGAAATCGGGAGGGGGTACAAATAAACGGGGAAATATGGTCAAGACTATAGTTTATTTATTTGGCTGGGCTGTTCAATTTTGCCTTTTTGTTTGTTTTTAGGAATCTTTCATGTCAATATTATAATTTTTTTTTTTTATTACCTCATAGTGCATACAGTCGCGTTTGAAGATCACGGTTAAACTAGTAAAGTCGTGAGATATGGATAGCGTATCTCTGTGTTCTAACTCCAAATCTCCCATTCTGACACTACTCATATAATTCTAGCAACATACAGCTAATATTAGTACTGATATCATGTACACATTTTCCGGTCCTTCACACTTGCAAATGGTTTCTCAAATTATGCGTGATAAATGAATCACTTGAATAAGTGAAACTTACATGCACACATTAAAGTCAATGAAAATTGCTAATGTATATTAGTATCAAGAAGTATTCCTCTCGAATGGCAAACAGGTATATTGTGCTAGTGTGTTTCTGATGGTGTGTGTAGATTCTAGCATAATCAAGAATAAGATTCGCTCAATATGCTTATCCTGCTCGTATATGATCTCTCTCTCTCTCTCTCTCTCTCTCTCTCTCTCTCTCTCTCTCTCTCTCTCTCTCTCTCTCTCTCTCTCTCTCTCTCTCTCTCTCTCTCTCTCTCTCTCTCTCTTGTAATGTAGCCGTAGAAGAAAGTGATTCTGACATCACCATTTTCTTGACTTAAGTAGCCATCAGGTTATGCATGAACAGTCAATATATTGCTGTGCCATATTTCAGCAATAGATGACTTAAGCTACACAACCAGATCACTGCGTCCTATCCATGTACTCTTAAGCAGGTTTTCATATTTAACAGTACACTCGCAGCATCCTTTAGCATTACTACGCCATAACCTCTGAGTTCATTAAACAGCCATTAAATCATAAACAAAAAAATGGAATAACTTTCTTCTACGGCTACATTACGAGAGAGAGAGAGAGAGAGAGAGAGAGAGAGAGAGAGAGAGAGAGAGAGAGAGAGAGAGAGAGAGAGAGAGAGAGAGAGAGAGAGAGAGAGAGAGAGAGAGAGAGATCATATACGAGCAGGATAAGAATAGTGAGCGAATCTTATTCTTGATTATGCTTGTATTTAGAGCCTGACAAGTTTTAGTACTCGGCACAAATAGAAAATCTCTGTGACAATAGAGGGTCTGCCGAAAGCGATATATTCTCGGTGTTTACTTTTTTTCATTATAGTTAGCTCTATTTGAGAAAAACGGTAAGAGAATGTTTTTCATTGGACGTAAGATAACAAGCGGATTTAGGCATAAGCTAAACAAACTACAGCTTAGGGCACCAAAGTCTGGACTCGGTCTGAAGGAGCCCCTCAAATTTATTTTATACCAAATATGGCCTCTATAGCTTCCCATAGCTTAGGGCCTCGCTTTGTCTAAATCCGGTACTGAAGATAACTAACGAGAATTTATTTATTTTAAAATCACTTGAAAAGTAAATGCAAAATATGTATCTATTTTGTGTCTTGATCTATTTGAGACTGAATATAAAAACTATTTCGATCACAACGTTTAGATATTTTGTGTAACAAGACATACCACAGACAGTGGCTATTTAAAGATGAAAACGTGATGGTGATAGAACCTGAAAATATATTATATAATTCTGATTGATAAGTAGCAAGGAACCTTTACTTTGTTTCAAACATACGACTGTGGAAATCTTGATAACCTGAAAACTAAAGCAGCCAACTTAATCAATCTGGCTTGGGGTTTGGCATTTAGAAATATTATTACAGGTGAACTCCCAAACGTACATCTCTGTGATTAAAGATAATATAGAGAATACAAGGTGGTTGGTAAATATCTACAACATGAACAAGAAGGCAATGGTAAAGTTGTTGTTGGGGGTTGGGGTGTGTGAAGACAATCTGTTAATATCAGGTTAAATTAAATGAGAAAATGTAAATATTTTGTAAACAAAACAAAATAACAAATTTTTGATGAGACTCGCGTTTACTTCTTGAATTTAAGGCTCCGAAGTTTTCGTCAGGTTATGTGTTTACATTATCGACTACACAGACATTTATCATCAAACTGTTACTTTCATACAAAAGCAAACACAAGACTGGCTTGATAGTCCGTATTTCCCATCTCCATGGGACCTCATTTCAATAATAGCTGTCAACTTAATGATTCTTAAAAGCGCCAACATCGCAAATAATATTTCTAATCACCCGGTGACTACATGCCATGAAACTTTAATTTCACACTTACATGGGTTTGCTTGTTACACATTTGGATGACTTCTTAGTAACCCATTCCAAGCCCAATATTAACATCACACGCTATGCAATAAAAAACATGATCCAAACACCCAGTAGAAAGGATTATCTCTATCTTAAATTACACCTAAAAATATCCAGAAAATTCCCTATGCCCAGGTAGGGTCTATTTTGTGAAACTAATCAATGCTTTCATAAAGTATCATGAACAATGTCTAATATGGCATCTGTTCCTAGAAATTATCTATTTACTCGGATCGAGAAATATCTCCCCAACACCATTTCAATAATCACAAAAATCTAACAAAACTATATATGATGACGTAAATATAAACATCACATACCATATGTTTATTATATAATCCACGCCTCCGAAAATCAATCGTCCCCAAGTGATCACAAGTTTATGCATGTGATCATGAATTACAATTTATTGCTCCCCAAGAGTCAACCACCAATCCAATTCGTGATTCCCAAACATGATTTAAGATCTTTCTTTGAATCAATGGCTCTGATTTCCTTGATCCGCCATTATCCATCGAGCAGCTAAAACACAAACTCATCGCCTAAAAATAAAATACATACAAACAGCAAATAAAAGCTAGATAAAGTTAAATCAAAAGATGACACTATTTAAATGGGCCATGAAGACTACATTCAGTAATAGAGAAAAAGGCTGATTCTAGGTCAAGCACCTCTTTTTACCCCTCCCAATCTTATAACAAATACGAATTACCCCCCTCTCTATCCTAAAACCCCAACGTCTACACAAAGCCCGAAGGCAGATATAATCCTATAACTTTACTTGTGTACCTAGATTTTGTTTGTAACAGATGTTGCATAAGGTAATGCAATTAATACTCCTTCTACGATCCAGCCGCATCTAACAGATGTCGCCTAATCAATATCAGCCTAGCCTTGTGTAAGGTAGTGTGAAAATCAATATTCACATCAACCAAAGCCAGGTAATGTTTTAGTAATTACTACAACGTCACGTAGAGCTGTGTCAGAACGCCCACTCAAAAAAAAAATTAAAGCCTGTTAGCTATGAGATTTCAGAACGTTCTAGAAGATATTCGCACAAGTATATAAGGCGGTCAAATTCTAGCATATTCACTGCGCTGCTGCATGTTCAATGGAACACCAGGCTAAAGGGTAAGTGATATTATTCATTAGGTTTAGATAATATTTCATGCTTTGATAATCTTTTTCATACCTGCTGACTCTCATTGATAAAATATATGTTAGCATACTGTCAGTAATACGAAACTCGTGTATTAAGTCGTCCATTTCATAATTTATACTTCGCCGGCAAGATCGAATCTGATCAAGTATTTTTTTTTTATATGTGATATCGTCTGCTATGCAACTATTTTTTTAAGTCGCAAGTCGAGGTTCAATCTTTTTATACGCTGTTGTAAGAGAAACATCAACACCAGATATGAATAGCAAAAACGGATTTAATGATGCTCCACTTTTTTCACGCACCAAAGTTTTTTTGGTGATAATATTTGTAATATTGTATTAATGCGTCCACATCTTGTTCTGGAATATATTTTGAAATATGATTGGAATCCATTATACTTTTTTCATTATCATATTTAATTACATAGTCCCAAGGTTTGATTAGGTAGTTAATTGTGGTGTTTCAGCTACAAATTCCAGGCACCAGCAATAAGAGGCTGTTTTCTAAATTTTTATTAGATGGTTCAAGTATAAACTCTTCGGCATTTTTGTTTAATACTATATATACAGTTCCAGAAAACTCATCAGTTGAATGACGCCATAGATATTTGGTAAATATACTAAACTTTGCACCGCTAAACACAGACAGCCTATACACACCGGTAACTTCTGCAATATGTTTGATAGAGTTATTTTGTAATGTCCACTTTGCTGAGTCGGATACAACTGTGTAGACAATATTTTTAATTGGTGAGGAATTTTAATCATACTCGTTTTTTGAACAATATATGGAATGCCACTGATAATATCGTTGAGTTTTGTGTTAATATTATCGATTGTAATATCAACAGTTCGTGGACTTTCAAAATTCGTTATTGGTTCTGTTTATGTTTCTGCGAAAATTTAAAAACTTGCCTATGTGATTGGTAAAGTCAGTTTTGAGTGTTTTTTTTTTTCATTGTTGATTGGAACTTCCTCGTTGTAGCATCAAAATCAGACTCTGGTGTTCTAAAATTACTGATGCCATTATTGTTCATGTTGAGGACTGCATACATCATACCACCGCGCACTGGCACGTACTTTGATTCTTGATCGTCGACGTATTTCTTTGTTGCAGCATCATTATCTGCAATTGGGTTTCCAAGGCCTATAATCTTGTTTTGGTTCATAATAAATGTTCCCCGTAAAAAGAAAATTACTAGCTTTTTAACATAATCATTAACTGACCTACCAGAATCTTGTATTTTACCTTGGTTATTAAAAGTACATCTGACAGTTGTAAATTACTTGTCTTTAAACGTCTTTTTTTGTCCTGGAAAACGACGACTTCATTTTGATCCACACTTGCGACATTGCATAAAATTATTGATTTAATTTCTGATCTGATCAAGAGTTGCATACTTGGATAAGTCACCTTGATAACCTTCAGTTGATGAATCTCCTGATAACTGATAATGTTTCAAATCTTGTATAGTAGCTCATTTTTTATTGTCTTATATAAAATTATATAACAACTATGGCAAAATCATCGATATTAAACTTTAATACAGAGAGGCTGGTGAAGCATAAACATAACAATGAACTTCCTGATTGCCATTATCTTATTGTTAGGATTTACTGAAAAAAGTTTACAGTGCTCTTGATCAGGCTATTACGTATGACAGTGAACTGCCTGTAAATATAACAGAAGTAAATACAATATTAGTAAATTGTTATATTGTTTCTGGCTCTTACACATCAAAGTTCAAACTATTTACAGTTTCTCGCCAGAAGTTCCACCAGGTTCTCTCATGCAAATTACTCCTCGTCATATTATCTATCATCCGTTAAGTGTTGAAAATCAAATATCAAGTATAATAATGCAATTGACAGATCAGTTTGGAAAATGAGGAAAAATCTTTTATCACCAAAAGGCGAGCAGATCATATAAAAATAATATCTAAAATAACAGTGACGCAATAAAAAGTTTATATAATCTAATCAATAAATAAAAAATGTTAAAAATTATCTCGATTTAACAGAAACTCATGACATCGAATACACTGTAACATACTTTGAGTATGTTGAGTATCTGGATGAAAATTGTAATGAACCAAATATAGCTGGTATTAGAACATTTAATACCAGAGACGAGGATGTATTTCTACTGACACATAAGGCTATGTTTGAAGTTTGCGGTCAGATTATGACAGTAGCCAATTCACCTGCTGGATTGGAAGTAGCTCTTATAAGTAGCGGCTTGTGTTTATTCAAAATTGCTAGATATCAACTGGCCAATCAAACTATATAAGATATTTCAAGTCATCTAAAAGTTGCAAGTACAATTTTAAATATTTCGTTTTCCGATGATTACACGAGATAAACTGCAACGAACATGATGCGGTTTAAATATATTGGGCGTGGTAAAGCTGAATCAAACGAACTTTTCAGAAGAGGTGTTATATTGCCTGGAGCTGATGCCGCTGTAAGCGCTGCTAATGTGAGAATTTTTCTTATTGCTAATGCTGCTGCTCTAGATATAGCCGCACCAGCTGAGACGCTACAAGAGTTTCCCTAATTGCAGCTTGCAATAATCTTGGTATAGTTCCACCAGGTGCAGCTGCAGAGGGTAATGCAATGCTTACTTTAGTTAATGATAATATTGACGTAACAAATCTACGTTATAATGAAGGTTTTGCTAGGCGAAAAGAACTTGCAGCAGGATCACGTCAAATTACAATGATGCTTCCACTAAGTATGATTTTGGGCTTTTCTCGCGATCACGATAAAGTATTTCGTGGAGTAAAACACTTATTTTAGATCGAGCAGGGAAAAAAACGATTGTTTGTTTAGATGGGGGGGGCTGATGTACAGTTTATCATAAACAAACTTGCTCTGTGGATGCCACGTATAACGCCGTCGATTACAAAAGCTAAATAGTATACTTGATAATACATACAAACAAAATTTATTTTATGCAGCATAAAATATATCAAACAGCAGTTTCAAATACTACTGACTACCGAGTCACAACACCACCAAGGGAACATCTTCCGAGACAGTTATTTCTCGTATTTCAACAGCAAGCTCGACGTGGTAACCAACAACAAAACAATGCGATATTTGATAACGCCGATGTTAGACGAATATATGCTAGACTAGATTCAAAGCAATATCCGGAAAGAGCGATAGAATGTAATTTTGCAGATGATGCTAACAAAAATATTACTCGACCTTACGTGCATCTGCTTGATGCAATACAAAAATATTAAGATGTTGAAGATGGATCTCATATATCAGCAGAGGAATTTCGTACACTTTATCCGGTATTTCATTTTGATATTAGTAGACATAGGGAGTGATTAGTTGATTCGACAGCTGATATTGAAATTACCTGGACATTTGGAGAATTTCAATTAGCGCCGTTGTACGTATACGCGTTAGTGATCAGCGATATATTCGTTACGATAGACTCTGTTGGAGGTAAAATGACAGTTCAAGTTTAATCTGTAACTTTAATAATAAGATGACAAAACATATTGTAAAAAAATATATTTGACTTGCGGTCAAGTTAAAAAAATTAGCAGCTGCTGTTGCAAAGCGAAGACATGTATCATTAAAAAAATCAACCCTGATATTTCTAAGGATATTTTAACAAAATTAATGCTGACCAAAAAAAATCAAGTAAACAAGTATGATCGTAAAAAATATTTTAAATTTAAGTTCTTTGCAAATAAGAGCGATGGCAAAAGAAGGTGGTTTCCTTGGTCCGGCATTATCGGTAATAGCTAGCACAATAATGCCTAAAGTTTTGCCGGTGTTGGGTACATTAGGACCTAGCAGCAGCGTCTGGAGCAATATCTGGCGCAACGAAAAAAGCAATTGAGTGCAGTGGTATAAAATAGTTTAAAGATAAACAGAAAACAACAAAATGTCGAAAAGCAACCAAAGTAGGAATTATTCCGTTCGCTATACTTTTAGCTTGACTAGAGGGAACTCTATTGCCAAATCTTCTAGGAATCGGACGTGTTCTAAGTTCACCTGGAATACGATCACCCCGCTAAGTAATTGTGATATAATTGATAAGTTAAAAGCAGTTCATGGATTTAACGGAGTTAATTCTAAAGATGAACTCAACACCAAAGGTGTTTCAACTGTAGGTTCATGTGTGATAAATATACAAGATTTCAATGACGGATCCGGCACGCATTGGGTAGCTGCTTATGATAATAATTATTTTGACTCGTTCGGACTTCTCCCAAGCTACGCAATAAAAAATTATATAAACAAAAAATATAACAAATATATCATTCGTCAAATCAACTTAAACCTGTTGGAACTTCTGCTTGCGGATATTATTGAATAATGTTTGTCCGACAGATGAATAAAAATCCAGATTTTTTTAAAATTTATTTTACAATTTGACAAGCATCCTTCGCACGCTAATGATGATATTGCAGTTATGTTTGTAAAAGCTATCTAAAGTTTGTAATTAATTTTGCATAAACTTACAAATATATAATGTCAACATATTGTCTCAAATGTAAAACTAAAACAGAAAATATAAATGAAACAACAGAAAAAAACCAAAGAACAACACGACGATGCGGAAATTTGTTTGTGCAATCTGCGGGAAAACAAACAGTATGTTTATTAAGAAAACATCGCTGGGAGCTGGTTATCCTAATGTTGTCAGGGACGTTTTTTTTAGTAGACGACTAAAATATAGAATGATATACAAGTGCGATTCTGACCGAGATTTATGTCTCGAGAAAAATAAAACTTCACATACTGTCAACGTTGTAATAACAGAAATAATTGGAACAGGTATAGATATACATAAAGCAATTGGCAAACTGCAGAAACCAAAAGGCCGTTAGACATTGCCAGGCCATAAATACACTGGACCTTATAATCCTCTTGATAAACAACTAGATAAAAACGATAATTCATTGCCAGGACAAGAGCCTTATAATCAAGTTGATGCAATAGCGATGCGTAATGTTATCGTGATCATGAAAACTCAAAATCAGACTTCAATAAAGTGATGTTAGAAGAACTTCGTGAGATGGAGCCGACTAATCTACGAGATAGAAGATTTGTTCAGGGAATGATTGGAGCAAAATATAAATTATAGTTTGGAAAGAATTATATGACGATCTTGCAACCGAACTACACAGACCTAAAAAAAAGTTTACGAGACATAAAGTTGTCGCTGATGCCGTTGATGATATATGGGCAATCTATTTGGTTGATGTGTCAAATCTGGCTAAGTTTAACGATAACAAAAAGTGCTTGTTTAATGTCATAGATTTTTAGCAAATACAATTTTAGTGTACCTGTTTCGGATAAGACAGGAACGTTGATCACTGGCGCGTTAAAACAGATAATATCGAGTACAGAAAGAAAACGAAATAAAATCTGCACTGATCTCGGAGCAGAGATTTTCAACAAAAAGTTCAAGCAGTTTCTAGAACAAAATAATATAACAAAAATGTTACAGAAAACGAGGGTAAAAGCGTTGTCGTTGAAAAATTTAATCGCACGCTAAACGAAAAAATAAACAAACATATGACAGCTAAAAACACGAGCAGATGCGTCGATGATCTTTCTCAAATCGTGGACAAGTACAATAACACGAAACATCGAACCATTGAAATGTCACCCAATGATTCTATTAAAAATCCGATATTAGCAAACGAAAACATGTACCGCAGACATAAATTTAAGGTCGGTGATAAAGTTAGAATTTCTCTGACGAAAAAAGTATTTGAAAAAAAGATTTACTCCAAACTGAAGCGAAGAAGTATTTGTTGCTGATAGAGTACTTTTAACAATACCTGTAACATATGCGTTAAAAGATGTATTAGGTGAACCTAAAACTGATAGTTTTTACGAGCAGGAACTTCAGAAAACTGAACAAGATGTTTTTGTTATAGAAAAAGTGATTAGGAAAAAGGGTGATAAAAGTTTAGTGAAGTGGCGAGGGTATAACGATAAATTTAACAGCTGATCCTAACTAAGTTAATCCAATAATGTTATTATAAATTTGTTCGTATTTCACAAGCACAGCTTTACAATGAAGATGACACGGTTGGAGATATCGATATAGAAGCTCGGCTGTAATATCCCTTGAGTAGCGAAAGAGAAGGGATATACCAGGTAAATGTGAGCATGGAGTTGTCCAGAGACCAGCGTCAACAGATCAGCGAGCTCATGGAAGAATATGTTTTCATCGACTACCAGAATGCACAACACCGGCAGAGCTAAAATTCCAATTGAATACCTCTGATCGGATTAGGATTATAGGTTACGCAGTACCCTTTCATGAGCGAGAGGAGGTGATGAAAAGGTTAGCAAAATGCAGGACTTAGATCGAACCCTCTAATTCGCCATACTCGTCTCCGATCGTCCTAGTCAGAAAGAAGGATGGTACTAACTGCTTTTGTGTTGACTTCCGTCAGTTAAAAAAAAAAAGCCATGATGTTTGATGCCGATCCGATGCCAGACATGGAGGTTTTATTTCGCGAAATTGTCCGGTCACCGATATATTTCAAAATTTTATGTATACAAAGAATATTGGCAGGTACCCTTCCTTGAAGAGTCACGCCAATTTGCTACCCAGAAAGTGCTATACCAATTTATGAAAATGCAAATTGGATTGGTAGGTGCCAGTGACACGTGTTGTCGCTTCGCTTGATGCGCAGGCTACTAAAAGGTTTAATAAGCATAGAGAGCTTTGTGGACGACATTTTTGTGAACACGGAAACGTTCTGACTGAACTCTTCGAAAGACTGCAAAGCGAACTTTACGGTAGGTTAGTACCACTAAATGCAGTGTTGGTTATGCGGATTTAGAGTGGTCATTTAGCTTGTGAATCAAGGCAATTATAACATCACCCCAAGCAAAAAGAATCAATTAGAAATTCGCCTAATCCAATTAATAAATTTCAGGTTCGTTCGTTTCTGGGTTTAGTGTGGTTTTATAGAAAATTCATCCTAATTTAGCTGCCATGTGAGCCTTTTGTCTGACTTGACAAAGAATGGGAAACCTACTTAAAGTATTAAAGTGATTATGTATTATGGGGTCCATCGCAGGAAAGAGCTAAAGGAAAAGATTATCAGTGCACCCATTTTATTGTGAACTGATGTTAGCAAAACGTTAATATTAAGAACTGATGCTTCAGATACTGGGTTGGGAGTAATTTTGCTGCAGGAGCAGAAAATGGTTAAGATGCCCATAGGTTATGCGAGCAGGAAATTGTTGCCCAGGTAACAAAAAATACCCGGTAATGGTAAAAAAAAGTGTCTGGCCGTACTTGGGGTTTTGGGAAATTTCATGCAATCTTTTCGAAGAGATTTAATTTTCGAATCTGACAACTAACCCCTGTTGTATTTGAACAAAGCTGGTGTCACTAACGCTGGGTTGGTGCGTTGGGCGCTGACACTACAACCATATCGTTTTCGAGTTGATGCAATCAGAGGGGTTGAAAACGTGGGTGCAGACTATTTGAGTAGAATGTGAGTGACAAATCCAATATTTTTTTTTTACAAGTTTAAGTACTGCAAACTTAGAAGGGTAAAAACTTATTTTCTTTTTTGATATTACGTGAAAGATAAAAAAAAATGTGTTCATTTCTCTTCTTTTTTTTGGAAGGAGTCATTTTGCGTATGCGTTGTAGGGAACATTTTTATTTGTTTGTTTTAGAAATTTTCATAGCCTCACATTGTGTTGCGTTATCATTCAATCCAAGCATCCATTCGGTTTCAATCTTGTTGCAATGGGCCAATTGTCTTTTGTTGGAAAACAATAATAGAATCCAAGAATAAATCTTTATTTCAAACTTCAGTATAAATTCAACTATATTTTCAAGAATGTTATTTTTGAAGAGCACTTTGTGTTTCCAGAGAAGAGTCACTTGAATCATATAATTTAAAGAAAAAGATTCCACCCCCAAATGTATATCCAGACACAATATAATACAATTGATTCTGACAATATTTTAAAGCACGAATTAATCATTGTTGCAGAAACACGATTATACAGTCTTCTACTTGACCTCAGGTCACAATTAGCATTTTCTAAAACAAAAAAAGAAAACAAAACAAAACTAATGCAAAATAATCTTCTCGAAGGATCATAATTTTACAAACTAAAATCTTAGTTGTAATAAGAAGTCTCTTACTAAAATTATTATATAAAATGTATAGCAACAAACAGACAGACAATTTCTAAAAGTCCAGACTCAGATTGAGATAAACATGTTTACAACAAATCCAATAATTCAGGTCAGGTAGATTTTGATTTTGGACAAGGTCCCTCCTGAATACCATATTGCATTGTCAATAACATATATTGAAATAAATATAAAATAAATAAATAACGAACAATGCAGACTAAATATAAATAACAATAAAATTCAGTTTTAATGAAGCCGTCATGTCTTGTACTGTATTTAAATTAGGTTTAAATGTCATATAGATAGAGTACATTAAGTTCATCTCCAAATCAAAATTTTACAACACAGATCATGCAAAACCAGTCATCAGTATCCGAAATGTAAGAACAGTTTTCTGTATCTTTGTCTAATATGGCAGTGAATTACTTTCACATAAATAATTTTTTAATTAAAAAAATTAAACATTTTTTTTTCTAATCTAAGCATATTATTCCTGAAATGTATGCATAATGGTAGTGTTAATTTGGATTTCAGATGTCAGCTACACCATGCTAGGTATATCATATTCCGGGCCTTCACTCAAACAAAAACGTAAAAATATATCAACAACATAAAACACACTGACAGAAAACAATTCAAAACTTACATTTTTACTACATTCCTAACTTTTAAAGTGGATCAACTGTTTATATTTTTGACTGCATACATATACTTTGAATGCACCATATATCTAGCATTTATTTCACTCAAGGACATTCCATCATTCTGAACGAACATCCAACCCAGTTTGGTTCACGTTAAAGCAGTGGATACCGAGACAACAATGGGTAAAATGCTTTGCCAAGGGACACATCAGTCTAATCCGGTGACAGCATTAAAATTAGGCCGATAAATCAACCTCTTTTCTCGTGATGATATTGATTTTCCATTGCAAATCCTGTTTGGTGACTGGTAAATCCACGTGGAATAGCACAACCAGTGACCATTTTTAATTTCGCGCTAGATATGGCTTTTACAAATTACAGGTATATGTCTAAATTGTGCTCAGGCTTATTCCGGAAAGATTTGGATGCAGCAAAATTACCCATTTTAATGAACAGGTGACATTATACCCACATCCTCCATCAGTTTCAAAACAGATTGGGGGGGCTGATTTATCCGACTATTCCGATAGTGACTCTTGAAAGATAACCACTGAGCGATCGCATCTCCTAAAATCCGACCGGTACATTGATTTTTTTTAATTTTTATTTTTTTACAAAAAGTCACATTTGTAGATACACGAACCAATGATAGTATACAAAAAATTCATTTGATACTGTACATATAAGGTGAGGATAGATAAGATACGATTTATTTGACGTTGGCATGATTTAAAAGAACAATTCAATATAAGCTCTATTGACCTTACACCGACATTAAAATATCTCCATTATCGTTCGTAATAGCTTTCTTAGTGAAAATCAACCTCTAGTAATAGCTTTTATCGAAAAACATCGCCTTAATTTGATTTGATTTGCTTGTATCACACGTATGTTCCTTTTAGTTAATTTCTTTTCCTTCTCGAAGGGACACAAACGTTGCATAAAAATAAAAGAATTTAAATTTTCCTCATAAGCATCCTAAGCTTAGTGGCCAATAGTGAATTGGCAGAAAGTATTTTCTTTTTTTTTTAGCTTTTTGTTTTATTTTTTAAACTAACAGTTTGATCACCAAAACATTATACAATACGGGTGAGATTTATATATGCAAGAAGAAAAGTTTTCCCCAAATCTATCCTTCTTTAACAAGAAGTGGTTATACATCGTGCCACTTACACCTACGTGCTGGAGTTGGTCTTTGTAAGTCATTTGAAACTTGAATCTTCAGGTTTTTCCTTTTAAGATAAAATTTGCTACACAAGGTTTTGTTTCTGCTTTAACGCCTTAAGTTTTGACACTGCGATGACTCTTATTTGTTGAGAGACTTGCATATGAATGACACAACCAAGACAACTGAATGTATCAAAATGCAAATTAACGAATTAAAAAAAGATTCATTAAAGTTATTTTTGCACTTTTACTCTAATTTTCTTGTATTGGCGTTCTAAAGAAAAAAATACTGTTTTAAAAATAATAAGATTATCCTTGCATAATTTATTTATTTATTTTGTGATCAAACTTTTAAGATAAGTCTGAAAAATAGCTACAAAAAGCATCATATTTTTAAAAACTAAATTTTGATGTTGGCCTAAATAATTTATATAATATATCTTACTCATTCACATACTTTTAATTGTTTATAAAATTTTAAAAAAGAGAAATATTAGTTTCAAATGCTATAGTGAAAGTTTGTTTATTTTAGACATTGTTTTATTTGCTATTATGCGTGTATAATACACCATCCTTAAGCTGCGGATAATCGCAAGAATAAATTGAATAGTGACAGGTAATAACCAGGTGCACGCTATGAACCTTAATTTTGTTTATACAACTATGTAATCTAAAAATTGTTGACAACGCGAGAAATGTTACCATATGTTACCGCAAGTGAGTTAACGAATTGCTACTATTTATATTTTGATGGAAAGTTGTTCAAAAAACAATTTGATTTATACCTATAAGAAACTGCTAATAACTCGATTGCAAAAAGCTCCTTCTAATTTCAGTAGCAACCAATTTACGGAAAGATACAGCTAGCGAAAGTACCAAGGTTTTGACAGGGTTTGACTGAGTAGATTAAAACATACATTAGTGTTATCGATTCAATAAGTGAGGCCTGCTGCCTGACCTTGCCATAGCGACAGTGGAAAGGCAAGGATAATGTATGCTGATGTTTTTAATACAAATATACTAATTTACATAAGCAATGTTAGACTTTACTTAAAATATGGATTGAAAACGCTTATGGGTTTGGTTTTTTGTTTTTTTTTGTATGTAGGGTGCTTCCAATATTTTATTTGAACTATTGTAGAAGTCCCACCAGGTTGGATTTTGGTTGGAAGTTAAATTAGTGAAAGATAGATGTAAAGCTCCAAGTCCACAGTCAGCAATGCCGGCGGTTAAATGATTAAATATACAATTGGGATGAAATTCAATTAATAACAATTTAATGACAGTTTAATAACCAAATGATTCAAATTTCCAATTACACTTCTTTCGCTCGACCAATTAATAACATATTGCATCACTTGATTAGCAGTGTGAGATTGATTTCCACCTGTCCTTGCATTCTACCCATCTGTGGTATTTCTTTCTCTCCTATTTCTCTCCCAATTCCTTCTCCTCTTCCTCACCAACTTTCTCCAAATTCCATCTCCTCCTACTAGACTTCTCTATACTCCTCTCCTCCTCCTCTACCAGAGTCTTTTTCCTCCTCCTCCGCCTTCTCTCCACCGACTAGACTTGTTTCGACTTCGACTGTTCGGCTAGTCTCAATTCCGTCTCCACCTCTTGGAGACTCGGTACTCAACTGAACCGTAAGTTCTCTGTCCCCTAAAAAACTTCCTCTGGAAACTCAAGGACGGTATAATATTTTTCCTTATCCCTCTCATCTCACATTACATACAATTATCAGATAACGGCTATCAAGCTTCTTCGGTCACGCATTCATTCACGTTCTTGTATAATAAATACTACAGCACAGTATCAATTACTTACACATACATCAATAAATTCTGCCACACCAGGAGATATTCCAAATTCTACTACACTACACAATATCACAATAATAAGAAGCATTCCTTTACCTTACACTCATACAAAGTACAAAAATATTCAAATATCCATGTTCTGATATATGCATACGTCCATAGTAACTAATCTTACATACTTCAACCATTTTAAATTCACAATTCCAGCATGTGTAAATTCTAACATTACGCGTTAATAAATGCACTGGTTTACTACGAGGTAACATAATAGCGAAGTACAAAATTAATTCTGACCACAAGCTAAAAATCTACATAATTCTCTACGTGAGACTCAAGCCCATTTCTCAAATACGCAAGTAAATGAAACACTACAAAGGTAATTCTACATACTAAACTATCATAGTACTTAAGTATGCATACTACAAATGATTCAAATTTTGATGCCGTAATATTCTGCAAAAAAAATCGAGCAAATAACTTACTGACCTTTTTCTTCTTTCCTTAGAATCAACCTCTTAAGTTTTACTGCACAATTGCGAGTGGTTCTCTCGGAGTAACCCTATTTCTTAGCAATATATCAAGGCAAACCTAACTTTTACTTCACAAGTTAGAAGGCATAATTTGCGTTAAATTTTAATCACGTCATCTATCTCATTTTTTATTGGACATTGCTGTTAACCTATCCAATCAAACTTAGCGGTCAATGTCTCTCTCGCTGTCTTTCAACGTGGGGACAGATGAGGATACGCCCGTTCACTCCGCGGGCTTACCTCTGATATTATGACTAATTTTTAACATCCAGGTGTGATAACTACAAGCCTTTGTCAAATGATGCAACTGGTCGCCTACACCAACTCAACTTTCCGGTCTCTGGTAGGTCACGGCAAAATTGCGTAAGAGATTAACACTAACCTGCGGAAAACTTTAAACATCAAACACATGGCCGTGGTAATATTGTAGCTTATACACGACTTTATAGCTGGGTTTAGCAAACGTGACAAAGCTGAAATGAGCTTCTTTACATATTCATTCTCGTGAAAATTGTCATTCATACGTTTTATAGACGAAATTTTTTTCCGTATGTTTCACACTGAAAAGGTTAGAGAATAACTGACTAAAATATAAACTAAACTTTTGTTTTCCCCAATTTAAAATAACTAACCCTTCCGGGCATTTTTTTTCTTTCTTCTTTTCAACTTTATACCTTTTCGAAACTTTTTGTAAATAATATTCCCCAGTGAAACCAGATAATACATAAAATAATCAATTCTGGGTGGGGGAGATGACTTTCTGAGAGGAAGACGGCATCAGGGGCGCACTCTCAGTGGAATGCTATCCTGAAATACATGTTCCATTTTTAGAATCATACATAACGTCCTTTTGGGCGAGATTTTGGGCTGTGACCTTGCACGGAGAGAAGCATGACTCAATAAATAAAAGAAGTGCGAATCTCTCAATGGAACATAGTAAAAAATAACGCAGGAAAAATGAGAAACGGCACAAAAATATTACAGACACATAAAACAACAGGTTTTTATTTTATTTTAGGTGTACAATCGCTTCTCATACAAAAATTAAGATAGCTCAAAAAGGTAAAAAGAGAAGAAAAAAAAACACTATCACTCCCAAACAAATAAAACAACTGCCGTCTAAATCCTTCTTTTTCTTTTTTCTTTCTTTCTTTCTTTCTATCTTTCTTTCTTTCTTATTAAAAAAAAATCGTTAAATATATAATAATATGACAACTTGGAAAAATTTTATACAACTGTTGTCCTTACACAAAAATCTATTGCATACAAACAATGTAGAATATACACATATTGCATACACAGGACATATGAGATCCTTAGCAAAAAGCGCTTGAACAAACAATGGAATGGATTCCATTCGGATATTGAAACCAAGATCGGATGAACAACCATTTAGAATACACTAGGGAAAAATATACCCCTATCAAACATTTTTCATCTAAATAAATTGTTGATCAAAATTATGTCTGAAAAAATAAAAACAACAACAAACGATGCAAATATAACACACCTTAGGAGGATACATCAAGACATGAAAACACTTATTTCGCGGGGGAAATTGGGTGTTGGGGGTTTGTCTGGTGCCCCTCCCCATAAAAAAAAAATAAAGAAAAGAAAAGATTGGAGATGAGACAGACTATATCTTTAGTATTTGTTTGTGGGCAAAAGTAAACTTAAATTTTATGAAGAAGGCTTTCAGCTACATCAGAATAAGTAGTCTGATTAGGTCTCACTGTCTGGTGAATCCGACAATGACCTATTGCAGAAAAACGAGAATATCTAAAGATACAAAAAAACGAATGGTTGTTATAGAAAGCATGCATGTGAGATTGTGACTGCGGAAAGCAGGTTAATTGTTTTATACAACTGGTGGCTTTTATACTGAACCAAAATTGCCACCAACCCCTCATTTTTACATTCATTATTTACAGGAAAGGGTTACTTTGATTTTTTTCCTGTGACAAGGCAGCTAAAATAATCAGTATGTGTCTTATGCATGAATAAAATTCACTAGTAATATAATAAATTAGCATACTTTTCATCACCCCTCAATTATCTCAGTTTTAGATATTTATCTCTGTAACAGACATAGGTAAATACATAAGCTAAGTTGGCTGTTCATTTGCAGTTCAAGTTACGCATTTGATCTCCAATGTTAGTCTGACAGACAGTCACCACACAAGCCAACTCATTTTCAAGCCTAACTCAAAACAAATTTAAACCACATCACAGATTAAGCTTCTGTGTGAATTTATAAATCCTAGGCTTATGATAATTAGGTTCATTCTTTCTACCTTAAAAATTGGGGTTGTTTCAAAATACGAAACTGTCCAGTGAGACCTTAAAACTAATAGACTTTTATATCTGGAATGGTGTCAATATGGGCTGCCAAGTGTGAGATATTCATGAAAATGCTAGTCAACAGCGGACTTATCTACACAATGCGATTTATTTTGAAAAAAGATGCCTTAACTTGTCATTGCAGTGTCTTGAACTTTCGAGGGTGAATGTTGTATATACTCTTAGGGTAAAGGTGAATAGAAACATATATCCTAGGCTAATAAGAAGAATATTTAATAGTGTTTATATCAGTTGTATAGTTTTCGTCAATCATCCCCACCCCTTCCCCTACCTATTATAAAACGGAAAAGCATCAAGGATATTAAAGCCAAAACAAAACTTAAAAATTTGATTCAGTGCTTTATAATTTGTAGGTGGATTGTTATCAAGTATCTGCTAATATTTACCATCATTTTCGCGTTTCGAACAAAACCAAAGTTTTCAATGTAAACGATGAGCTCATTCATTGTCATTTTCTGGTTGCTGGAAGACTCCATTCTCAGTGAAAGGCCTCCAAAGCCTTTGCATACATGCGGATAAACACTATCGTCAGGATCCGCTGTATGAATCATCTAATTGTAATATTTCCACAAAAAAATTCAATAAAAAAGTCAAAATTTATCTTCTTACATCTTAACGTTACGGAAATTTAATGAATTATCCGGAGGTTACAGAACACTAGAACAATAGTCTATCTGTTGTATGAAAAAGAGACTCCCGCAAGCAAATATGGACGCCAAGTTACTGTTAAAGTTCTGTTAGGTTCGGAAAGTGAAGATCACATTTAGTGTTAGGGACTGAATGGGGATGCGATAGGTGGAAACTTATTGACACAGAACCATATCTCATTCACGTTTCGATACGAAACCAGCTAGATCAACTAGATCAATATTAAGGGTTCTGTTTGTATCTCTTTTTCAGACAACAAATTCAGGGCATGTGGCTACTCAAATTGCTTGTCGTGAACAAAGTTCATCTAACTGTGAAACGCCACCAATGGCTATAATTTACGAAATAGTCCACAAATATATTTTATAGACTCGTATCTTCTGTGTTTATTTTGTTTGGTTTTTTTATGAAAACCAATGGAATAATAAATCTACCCCCACCCAACCCAAAAACACTTTAAAAATAATCGGTACATGCGCCAGTTTCCAGTGTTCCGATTCAAGTTTTGTTTATGCACAAAAAGAATTTTTATTTAAATGTCGTAATATGCATGGTTGTTAGTCTGATTAGTGAGGTACACACATCTGACCTTTATGAACTGCACATGCAAAACGGCCAGCTCACTGATACTCCGATACGTTGAAAGTGCCCTTTAAAAACGAGCATTCTGTCAGTCGTCATCACAATGAATGTAGAGAGCAATGCTGTAAGTTAAATTTGATACAGTAACCTAAAAGGAATTAGTATTTTATCGTTATATCTTTAAATTTTTATCAGATGAACCTAAACAAATGATTATGAGTAGACTTTTTTCTTAAATTTGTCTAATTCGAAATAAAAAAAAAATACAATCTCCCCCCTCTCTCTCTCTCTCTCTCTCTCTCTCTCTCTCTCTCTCTCTCTCTCTCTCTCTCTCTCTCTCTCTCTCTCTCTCTCTCTCTCTCTCTCTCAAACTGAACACTGATGATTTATTACACAGGCCCGGTTTCATTCAGTTTCTCCAAACTATTTCATATTTATATTTTACATTATCATATGTCCTTGATCTGTAAAGGTGAGCACCTTGCACCACTTGGTCCCTAAAGACCCGTACAAGAGTATGGAATCATGACAGATGCCAGAAAACAGAGTTATGAATGCATAAAATGAGCTGACTGGGGCAGCGCCACTGAATCTCTTTTGGCATTGCCATCAGGAATTGAAAGTGGTAGATGGAAAGAATCTACTGTTTTTACCTTTGTGCCGAGTTTCGGTGCTTTTGATACTTAACATAACTATTAATATTTGTGTTGGATGTAGAGAGGACGGAAATCGTCTGAGATAAACAAAACTCAGGAGGCTTAAAACCATTCTAATCCTAATGCGTGATGAATGTTCCAAGAAATTATGTTTACTATCAAGCAAGAAATAAGCAAGTTATTTACAAATTACAATCCGAGCAAGATATATTTATTTGCTTAGTGAAACTGAAGCTTGAACCCAGTATTTCTTAAACTGAGTGCAAAAGTCTTGATTAAGATCCCAAAACCTTTACAGCCTGTAATGTCAATATGAATTTAGGACTAAACACGGAACTGTCTAGAACTGAATATTGACACAAGTCTTTCCTAGACCGACGTAATGCACTATATCGGAGATATCGGAAGGGAAAATTTTTAACCTGAGCACGAGTTTTATGATCAGAAAATTTTGGGGTATTAGTGATAGCGAAAGTATATGTCCCTATATAATTTTTGTCAGTGGCCCCTATTTATTTTTTTTTAAATGACATCTGAGCGGGAGATAGATTTGCTTTATGTGTACGAGGTCATCAAGTGTGTCATTTATAATTGATGCTGGTTTTGAGTCGTTCCATGTTCCCATATCAGGTGAAAATTGCAAGCCTGAGAAATCTTCCACGGCAAGCCACCGCATCCAATCAAAATTAAGTTGTTCGTATTTTAACACTGTTCCTACATGGTAGAAAAACAGCAAGTTTTAGATCCTGGTCCATATTTGTACAAATACTTTTCACTCAAATATTCCTGTAACGGCATCTCTCTGGTACGTAGTCAAAGAGAGGGTATATAGGGTTAACATATCTGAACCTGGATCGCGAAGATGTAACTAGTCGTGATTAAACTATTCCAGTGTGTCAGGAATTTAGCAGATATAATGCGTTTCCAACTTTAAACTGAGATGGGTGTTATGGGTTCTTTTTTATTTGTTTGTTGTTGTTTTGGTTGTTTGTTGTTTTTTGTAAGTAAAATTGACATTTGGGATTTAAATTTTAGCATGAAATACTTTGGACTATAAAAAAATCGGTCTTTATTGGATACCTGTATATTTTGAGTTCAATTTTGAGAAATACTTAGTTTAAGAAAATGGAGTTGTACAAATATGAAATACTAGATTAATATACTTCTGAGGTGATTTTTTTAAGTTATAAAATGAACTAAAACGCCCGCAGAAACAGTTATTTGACGAGATTTAGCATAATAAAATATATCATTCAGTATGAAAAAGGATGTTGTGAGGCATCAATTCTTGTTAACACACAATGATCCGACCGTTTTTGCATTTCTCGCCTAAATGCTTTCAGGAAAGTCAAAGTATAGAAAAACAGGATTACCTATAACAAGCATATCCTGCGGATGTACATAAAGAAAAAAAATTTCATGAAGTGAAACTCAAATTGTTCAGTGCAGGTTACCTGAAGTTGGGAATTTGTTAGGTGACGCGTAAAAACAGTCATTTAATGAGAAAAATAATTCGAAGATAGGAATCAACAATTGGAACACCTTATGTATTACGTTCCAAACAATGTTTAAAAAGCACGAGAAGCTTTAAAACCGCTTGACAAAGTCAAAGTACCGACTATTGAAAGACATCCATTAAGGGGTCTTATGATAGATACACAAAGCATCTTGTGCAGGACAATAGTTAATTTCAACAAAAGTGAATAGCTGGTCTCTCAAATCATGCTACCTTAATGGCAATAACTTTGACACAAGGAATGAAAAGTTTCCTTTGGATCGATTATCATTTACAAAGATCGAAACATTAAAATCTTCCTTCAACAGGTTTTGTGTTACGTTTGTCTAATCATAAAGCTTAGGAAGGCAACTTTTATCTTCATTTACAGCTTATACATTTTTGTATTTCAAGACCGACCACCTTGCAAAAAATGTTTAAATGGTTCGTGAAGCTAATTGTACCTTTATGTTTTGCTGTACACAACTCGCATAGATGTACATGAACATCTGTAGACCGCACCTTGTATATGAAATGTGAATAACTAGAGAAGTAGTTCTAAAAATATCACTACACCACGCCTTATATTTGGAATGTGAACAGCTCCTGTTGGTATACGGTAACTCTACCAGGCCATACATACTAGTTTAAATGAAAAGGTTTGTACTAATAGAGATGGTAGGTTATAAGTTATTAATTTTATCTTCAATTATTTTTCGTTGAAAATCTGGAAGAGCAAAGACAATTCTTCGGTTTAATTGATGATTGGACAGCAGCGGTTCCAATACATATTAAAGCTTTGAATTCACGTTGTTTTCACTAGGCTATTTTAAGACTTCACTAGATTAATTTTAAAAAAATCAAAGGGGGTGAGGTAGTCTAGAACTTACCATCTCTACTACTCGAGTCTACACTGACCCAAACGTAATGATAAATTTCCGTGGACATCAAAGTGACATCCATAACGTTAAATATCCATAAGTCACATAGCACTTCATCAATCCCCAATAATGACAGAAGTAAGGTGTCCATAGCAAAATGACTCCTCCCCCATGACTCCCACCCCAAAAGAAGGAACAAATTTAAAACAAGTTTCTTCCAGATTTAATCTAATTTAATTTAACTTTCTAAAGTCACTATGCAGATAATGTCACTCTAAAAAAGCCCTTTTTTCTGAACAAGAGTAATCCACACTCCATAGTGCTACCACAATATGAGAGTATATATTAGTTGACCCCGGAATCAAGAGCTTGTGAATGCTACATATCGAGTCCGGGAAAACGGAAGTATGAAGAACGAAAAGGCTAAATTTAATACTTTCCGTTTTCAGTAAGAAATCGGGGAAAAAAAGCAAACAGGCAATACTTAAAAAGCATGTTCATTTACGATAAACGAGCCTTTAAACTAGCTTTTACATACCGATGACTAAACAACAAAACTCGAAGTTCATTTAATATATGTTAGATAAAATTGAAGTGGTTACATTTTAGTCCCCATCATTACTGGTCTTTTTTTCCTGCTATATAAACAAAGTTAGCACAATACTCAACCAGTATAAATGTAATATTTTTTTTTTAAAAAAAGATTATGTGTGCAAAATAAAGTCAAGCAAGGGACACGGTTAACGATATTGCGTTTGTATTAACAACAAAAAATAACAACACACAGATATATAGAGAGGATGAGCAGGAGGGGGGGACAGGAGAAGAGTAACTGTAATTTGTTGTAAAGAGAAATTATATGACAGATAATTCTATCAGGAATCTTAACGTAACATATGAGAAAATTGCCATCACTTACACATAATAGAATTCACTGGCATGATTAATTATACAAGTGCCTTAACAAAAATCATACACGTCTGACCCAAACCGGTGGAACACATGTGAATTAAAGGATATAATCCCAAACAACCATGGGTTTTGTGTACCTATAATATAATAGGTCTATTTCCTGTTTACTATTCAAAGCCGGTACAAAATCTGACGGCAGTCAACGGATGCAAACAAGAGATCACTTCCGGCAAAATTATGACGTATGAGAAGACAAGCCATGTTAGAACTTATTTTATGAATGGATCACTTCCAAGTATATGAACGGTACCTAATGTATACAGATTTTTGTATTTCAAAATTGGATCCTACGAACAAATGTTTGAAGAGTCTGTGAAGGTATTTGTACGTGTATGCTTTACCCAGTTAACTAACGACTACTTAGTTCAGGATTGTTACCAGGCAGATCTTAGGGGGCCCCGAGTGGCCGAGTGGTCTAAAGCGCTGTCAGTTACGGATCACTGCTATCTCACCTCTGTCTGCGTGTGTTCGAGTCTAGAATTCGGCGAATGTGGATATGTGAGAAAGCTTGCCAGTAGCTTCTCGTGGGTCGGTGGTTCTTTCCGGTGATTTCCCGGTTTTTTCCTCCACCATTAATACTGGCCGCCATGAATAGTCTATCGCGTGCTGATATATATATATAAACAACTGTCTACCTGTGTACCCTGTCTGCCAAAGAAGATGTCACAGCATGCCAGTTTTTTTTTATTTTATCAGTTTTGTCCTAGGACGGGCATTCAAACTAGTTATACCATATTTTCGCTGCACGTTCGGCACAAGAAATGTTCCGAAGCAGCATTCTCACTGTAAAGATGATACGCAGTTTGTATTGTACACGTATAGGAGGAGTACCTAAATGTAACCAGACAACACCATGTATTTGGAATGTGAATAACTACTGAACGAGTACATACACATACCTAGACCACACCATGTATTTGGAATGCGAATAACTAGTGAAAGAGTACTTAAATATCGTTACGCCACACCTTGTATTTAGAAAGTGAACCGCTCGATTTAACTGATGTTTGAGTAGTCCAATAACCCCCCCCCCAATTTTGTGTTGGAAGATATGTATGTCTGATGTGAACTGTTCATTAAAATGTATAATTTTGCTGCATATAAATCTTTCCGGAACAAACCTGAGTATATGTTAGACACAGATACCGGAAACTGGTAAAATCCATATCAGGCCATAGTACACAATTAATTTCACTATATTGTCTCTACATTTGTTTCTCAGTACTGAACTTTCCACTGTGTGACAATCAATACAAATCATATGTTAATCTAAAATACCTTCAAAGATGACTTTACGGTTTAGTTCTTGTCAAGGGTTGACCTGCATTTTTTTGAGAGGCTGAATTGTAAACAAAACACCAGGCAACGGAACACAGATTTCACTTCCGGATCATCACCATGACCTTATTACTCAATGTGCATTGTCGCTGAAATACGCACAGACAACCACACCATAAGCTCACATTTTAAAGAATAATCAATTGCCTTTAAATCCTTACCAAGAATGCCAAAATCTGACTCTAGTATCACCACCAAATTTAGACCGGAAAAAGTGATCTAAAAATAGGCTGGGACTACATTCGTGGGTACTGAACCGGATTTTATTAATTGTGTACTGATTCCATCAAGCGCAAAATTCCAAATGGCCACAGGACATGTAGTTGTGCTATTCCAGGTGGAAATTCAAGTCACCAAACTCATGATATACTCCGGAAACACAATGTACATGTCACCAAATGAACTCTACAGCAGACGGTACCTGCACAGTAAGGATAAATACCGGTAAGTGAATAAAATGTACAACGATGTGTGCAGCCAACATTGGATGCAGATAATTGCAGTTTTAGTTGAATATGCGATATCAGCCCCTCACCCGAAAATCAACATCATCACGGGTAAAGGGTTGATTTATCGGCCAAATACCTGAGCAGCAGCAAAGCTGTCCCAATATCTTGAAAAGTTTTGAACTCACGCTGTTTTCACAAGGCTACTTTGAAATTACCAGAAATGAATCCAAATACAAGGAAGTAGCCTGTAACTCACCATATCTGTACTTCTTAAGTCTATAGTAACATAAATATAACCTCCACATACCTCCATAGAGACATCTATATTGCTAAATTTCCATATGTTCCCACCCTAGCATTTCACTATAGTGTCTCAAATCAGGTCTCCATAAAAAAAATCAACTCACCTGCCACCCCACCCCACCCCCACCCCTAGAACGAATTTATATTTTTCGTTTTGAATTTAGTCTTGCAGAGACTATATTAGTCTTGCAGAGACTATCACCCAGAAAAACGGCCCTACTTTCTGACCATGCTCAATCTCCATCCCTATATAGCGTATGGAGTCGTAAGAAACAAAAAGACGAGGAATGAAAAAACTCGATTTAATAATTTCTGTTTTCCTACATACGTCGGGAAATAACAAAGAGGTATTGACATGAAATGTACGTGCATTGGCGATGGTAGATTAACCTTTCCGTCATCTGATTTCAATTAATGACCAGCTTTTAAAAATAATTTGACTTGATTTTTTACCTCTCATTATCAATTAATTAAACTCACAAACCCGAATATCCTTTTTAATTGTTTATCCATTAATTGACTGGTCGACGATGCTTGTATTAGTACCGTGAAACCTTCGACATGATCCTTGATAATAACAAAGTACCGGAAATAGTATAGGGTTAATCGTAAAGCGTTCACTACACAGTTCTGGTTGTTGTGTTGGTTTTTTTTTTTTTAACCTGGGGTACGTGTGCAATATTATTTTGATGTTCTAAATAACTGTATGGACTTCATTAAAGAACTAAAAAGGAGTACCTGCTCTGATTTGCTGCATGAGGCAGTTAAAAAAGTAAATAATAAAAAAACAGAATTAATAAGTGTGAACGTATCAACTGAGTGTTTCAGACATAGGTCATCATGAAATATTTTAAATCTACTCGGGTGTTACTTGAAGCAAACAAGTGCTACTGTATGAAGTATAGTGACTCGTCCTTCGATGTCATTTCATGTAGCTTTGGTCAAAAATGCGACATGAATGTTATATTGCTATGATAGAACGTCATATCGTACTAGCGTTTCGAATTAAACATAGCAGCTGTTTTGGTCAAAAAAAAATTCGACATGAATGCTATGTTTGCTATCATAGCACATTTTATCATCCTACCGTTTCGAATTAAGCATATCATCAGCTTTGGTCAAAATTGCGACATGAATGCTATGTTGCTATGATAGTACGACATATCGTACAAACGTTTCGAATTAAATAAAGCAACAACTTTGGTAAAAATTGCGACATGAATGCTATGTTTGCTACATAGCACATCATATCATACTACCGTTTCGAATTAAGCATATCAGTAACTTTGGTCAAAAATTGCGACATGAATGTTTTGTTTGCTACATAGCACATCATATCATACTACCGTTTCGAATTAGGCATAGCAGTAACTTTGGTTAAAAATTGCGACATGAATGCTATGTTGCTATCATAGCACGTCATATCATACTATCGTTCCGAATTGAGCAAAGCAGCAGCCTTTGTCAACATAAAATTGAATAATCATGCACCAGTTGAGTATAGCACATTTTAGAGAGAAGATAAAAGTACTTGACGGAATAGGCTGATGCAAGTAGGCAATAAAACTACATGAATGTTACGGGGTTGTTTGATTATTGTTATCTAGAGAATGACCGACCGCAGTATTATTGTCCTGGTCCAGCAAATAATTAATTAAAATAGGAAATTCATGGGTGGAATAATTAAAGACCTGAACAGATATCATGTAAGCAGAATAGAACAAATTTAATCAATAATGTAAACAAAATGAAATTAAACGTGACATTTGAATGATACGCTTTCTTTCTTTTAGAATTAAAATGACCAAATTCATTAAAAAAATGTTACAAACAAAAAATTAACCGTTCTGTTTATACCGAAAGGACAAATTTCATCATGAATTCGAGCGAACGATGGAACACAAATTGAATTTTATGCCTGTATAACTTAGTTCAATACCGGTCCATCCAAATTCAACAGTGATGACAGGTTAGAGTCGATAGAATCGAGTTCTCTCTCTCTCTCTCTCTCTCTCTCTCTCTCTCTCTCTCTCTCTCTCTCTCTCTCTCTCTCTCTCTCTCCTCTCTCTCTCTCTCTCTCTCTCTCTCTCTCTCCACACACAGCAAAAAGACATCCCGGCGGAGAGGCAAAGGAGGAAAGGAAACCCGGAAGCAGGCGGCGAAAAAACAATTCGAAGGGCAGGACACGGACGGGAACACCAACAGACAGACCCGAAACGGCAGGGTCGCTTTAGGGTCAAATTAGGTCCAGTTGTGCTATCGGACTATCCTATACCAATATTGTGTTAGTTACCTGTGTAAGTGGTCGCGTGATATTTAGTGGTTGTGAATTTAGAATATTAATGTGTTGGAATTTTGTGTACAGAGTGTACTTGCATTTTCTCAAAAAAATTTTGACAATCAGTTAAGAAGTGAGCCCTCTTTTTAATATTTATAGTAATTGGTTTATTGCATAGGCAGTGTTTATTATAGATGGCGGATCTAAAGATCGAGGTAGATTTTTGGTCCGATTCTTCTTGTGCCAGTTTGAAAACCCTAAGATAGAAAAGGAGGGAAGGTATTGAATTCAAAACGAGCGGTAACTACAGTATCTCCTTCCTTGGAGGAGTAATTGTAACTCGTAGTGAATAAGTGTTGTTCTGATTGGGTTTGTGGGGCAGCAGGCAGTGCCGCTTGGACTGCCCCTGACCTTTGAGTTGTCCGCGTGGTAGAGGATTTGTGGGGAAGAAGGCAGTGTCACCTAGATTGCCCGTTGCCTTTAAATTTGTAGGGAGTGAGAGATTTGTGGGGAAATGGGTATAGCGGCCTGGACTGCCTCTTGATTTGATGCTTGCCTGGCAATTTTTGCGGTATAGTTACATGTATTTATATCCTTTTGAATTGGCAAGCTGTTGATAATGTACATCTTTTTTAAGTGACAAAATGATATTGGGCGGTAATGTAATATTTGTACATTTTCCTGTTTCTGTGTATCATGTGATGGCAGACTCAAGTGGCGTATAACTTATGTCTTTTTTATTATCTTCTTCTATGATAAATGCATTTATTTTTCTTCTTTATTCAAATCTTTATTTTTGCGTCCTCTTGTCATCTGCATTCTTTATTTTCCTTCTTGGTTTGGTTTCTTCTCTGTTTGCTGGATCCTTTACCGTTGATCCTGTAAGACGATGTTTTTGTTAATCCTTCCATTTCATGGTGTATGTTCGGTCGTGGTCAGTATTTTTTTGTTATTGTGGTGTGGTCGTACATATCCTATAACCTTATGTTCAATACTGCCTCGATAAGGTTGTTTTAGTACACAATGGTAAGTAGTATAGTACAGTAGTTTTAAGTCGCCTATTGGTCGATGGCTTCTGCGACTGGTTACGATCCCAGACTGGAGACCCACTCACTTTATTTGGACGCGATAGAAAACATCCCTACTGAGTTTTTGTGTCGGAACCTTATGACAGCTCATATCATGGTGAGGGATAGAGAAAAAGGTCAAAGAGCATATATTCACAGTGTTTTTTTTTTTTTTTTTCATTTTGCAAACAAACGCCAGTCACGATTTTTTAAAATCAAAAATACATTTTTATTCAAATAACAAATAACATAAGAAACAAGGACTAATAATATCAAACAAACAAATTATTTTTTACAAAGTTGAATACGTTGTGAAATCATGCGAGATTTCCATTGATGGAAGTCATGAGGCCATTGATGTACATTACGTTTCCTAGCTAAAGACAAAAGATAACTATAACGGTCACAAAACCATCGATCTATTTTCTCGTCGTTTCTAGAATAGTGACGATCAAAAAAAAGTCACTAAATGTTCTAAAGAATATCACCGACTGCGTTGATGAAGGAAATATACACAATATTATCCACACACCATGGAATGGTTGCCTTGTAATTTCACATTATTGTATCGTGTCGTCTGAACATTTCTTCTCATAAAGTCAATGATGTCGTCTTCCAAAGGGGGTAATCCATAAAATTCAAAATACTCCACACAATTCTCTTGAGGAAATTTAATGGCTACCCAGTGAGTTCCTGGAAGATGACTGTCGACAACGTTTATGACATAAGCTTGATGGTCTTGAGGTTTGCAATGAGGTAGTTCATCTTTAGCTCATAGGACAGGGTTACAAGAGCAGTATACGAACTGTTGTTCAAACTGTAATAAAGCTCCCAGGTATCCATTTTTTTCTTGTTGTTTTGTTTCTCGTTTCACAGGTAATGAAAGTCATCAATTCAATTCTGACTTTTTGCTTGAAAAGATCTGACAAGTAACCATTTCTTCGCCTTGTTTCCCAGCTCTAGGCTAAGAGAGCTTCAATACGATAGATCTATTGAGTAGTCAATGGAGGGCAGGAAAGATCACTCAAACCTTTACACCACTCATGCAAAACTATTTCTTCTGAGATGAGACTCCAAGCCTCGTCCAGATACTCATCGAACTTTTCTTCTTGACTCATTCCCAGATATTTATCGTGTTGAATTTGACTGGGATGATGGTTTTGACATCCATAATAATCTCTCTGACTCAGTTCCGAAATTGTATCCGCCAGGTGTTTAGCAAATAGGACACTAAATGTTGTTCTTGTGCTGGCTATCAGGACGTGACCACTATGTTCTCTTCGTCTTCGTCTTCGTCTTCGTCTACGATCCAGTCTCAGGCGTATATCCACTACGTTCAGCAAATACTTGTCTTGCAACCACATGTCCAAATATCAGCGATCCATCAGTTCTAATCTATGTCCTTGCAGGATTTTCTTTCGGCGAGCGATAAATTCCGCATTATGAGGATTGCCAGCTTCTGCTGAAGTTGCTATATCTTTGAACTGCACGGGAGTGACTGTACGAAAGGCCGATTTGAGCATATCTCCTAAACCATGTCCTCGTTCTCAAGCGCCACCTTGGTACAAAGGATACACGAATGACAAGAGGTTAGAGTACTCGTTTTCGAAAAATGAAGTTTCACTGTGACTGTTCCTTTAGAGAATGGAATATTTTGTCCAAGATCTCCTTTTATAGTAATGTTGACAGTATCGAAATACGACTTGCTGACTGGGAAATAGTGAGGATGTAAAAATTCGCGGTGAACGTGATAGGTGTTTCCACCTTCCTCGCAGCAGCCGTGGCAGAATCTATTTTGAAAGGAATGACACGCAATAACGGTACGGATATGTGTCCCATCACGTTGTACTCCACCACATTGGAGTACACAAAGATCAAATTCAATCCTTGTTTCATGTCTACAAAGAATCGAAAATATTTGGCAAAATCCAAGTTACCGGTCACGGCTGATATTTAGTTTTTAATCTTGATCAAGTTGGGGTCTCCACCCAAAATGTATAATTCAGGACAAAATGTAATGGCCATTACTTTGTCCTCTTAAAATTTTATCAGTATGCCTAGCGCTATTTTGTGGCACTTGACCGTGACACTTCTTTTGGCTCTCTCCAAGGCTTTAGCAAACAAGAAATTGAACCTGTCAGCAATAGTGTTCACCAAATGTTGATCACTAAAATAATAGCCCAAAGGAATTTTCAATAGATAAGTGGTTCGTTTAGTGTGTGGGTCATGTGATTTCATAAAGTCAGCTACACCACGGCGTTCATCCGTTGCTTTTTGCACTTCGTCATGAACTTTTATCGACAAATTGTTTTGATTTTCGACGATGTTTTTGGTAGGTGTAGGGTGAATCATTTCCACAAAAGCAACTTCCCAATGGGCTTTGTGTTCCAATTGGATGGCCTGAGGTAATCTGGCCGTGTAATAGCACAAAGTGTTATTGGGAAACACCTCGATGGAACTGTCACTGGGTAACGTTAAGTAAAATTGATTGTTCATAATTCCACAGTTCTATTGACGGAGTGTCTAAAAGAGAATGGTTAGTGTGACTGTTCAAACTAACGTTGAACACAAGACTCCAGTTGTTGTTTCCGTTCGATGAATATTTCAGAGATGGATTGGGAAGAAGGTGACCAATGCAACTGGTGAGTAAAATGGTCCACATTTGTTTGTCTCCTTGTTGCAAATTGAAATTGGCAATGACAGCACCGATGACACAATGTACCACTTGGAAAAGACGATTTGCCTTTTAGGCACACGTTCTCCACACCACACCCACAAGAGTTATTTTTGTAGATCTTGAAGAGAAAAACTGGGTGAAGGAGTGGTCACTCTAGCAGCTGAGACTGTGTTGAAGGTCATAGTGGTCACTTCTTTTTATAGTTGATAATTTGAGAAGCATTTATTTAATAGCCAAAACTTGACTGATATCCTTTCCAATGTACTTTGACTTCTTTGACACACGGCGTTTTCCCACTTTTCGTGTTCTTCGATCAAGGATGCTTTTTATCTCGTACACTTAGACTTCTTTTTTGGTCACACGTTGTAACTCAGGTAGGTAAATTGTTCCTTTTAACACTTTCCCGTTCATGTCTTCGAATTTATAGACATAATGATAACGGTCACGCACTCGTTCAGTGACACGAAACAATTGGCCTAGTTTGGTAAGTGACCTTTGTCGAAAGTGCATTTGGTTTTGCCAATACGCGCCCAATCTCCTGCGACCAATGCTCCACCTTTCTTTGGGACAGTTACCGTCGGGGACGTACCAAACAGACGCTAGAAGATGGTTACATGGTTGATGGGAGTAACTTCTTGAAGGGAGCACGTCCAATGCTCTGATGATAAGATTGGCTGTACGTTTGGACGCTGTGCGGTAAGACATCAATTGTAACTGAGTGTCTTGATGCGTAAAATATTTACACGTGCGCTCTTTCAAGGTGGGTTGGAAACATTCCACGAAGCTGGCCTTGGTTTTGGGATTCTTGGTGGTGAAAAAATGAATGTCAAGTTTCTTCATTTCTTTTTGGAAGGCTTGGTTCAGAAATTCGATTTATTTGTCGGTTTGCCATCGAAGAGGGTGACGACCATTTTGGTTCAACACCAATTTTAGGGCTAGCACTAACTCACTGCTCGATTTGGAAGTCAATAGAACGACCCAAGCAAATATGGAAAAGACGTCGATAACACAAAACAAATATTTTGTAGCCGCGATTGTATGTGGCCAGATGAGAGACATCGACTAAATCGGCTAAATAAGCTTTACAAGTAATAATCGATGCCTTCCATTTCTGTGCGACTTTTAGAAAAGTTTTGTTGAATGGGTTTGTGTAAGGTGTACGTGGCTTGTTCTTGTAACCATCTTGAGATAAACGGACACTTTAAATCTTGTTTTAACAACACGATGCAATTTCTGAACTCCTCCGTAACCGGCAGGATGTGATGGATCGTAGTAAATTCTGGTTAATGCCTTCTCCACTTTTAATAAGTGATCCAGTCTTCACTGATGCTACTCTTGTCATTCTGTGGCATTTTCTTGGTTTGTGATGCTTTGTGTGTCCGACGAGCAACAGGGAGCGATGAGGAGGATGACTGAACAGGGGTAATCGGTTCTTGTTTCACTTCTGGTTTCTTCTTTCTTTTTCACTTCTGTCGAAGAAGGGGTGGCCGTAATCTTTCTAATCCAACATATTCTGGGTGTTAGTGGTGGTGTTAACTTGAGTACTTTTTTCTGCCAAAATTTGAAACTTTTCTTCTTTTTCTGCCTTGACTACTGTTGGGGGTGGTGGTAGTGGTGGTGATGGACTTTTCATCAAGGCCTTAAAATCTTTCAGAGTTAGATGAGCTGTTTAGTCTAAAGCTTTTTGGTGAAAGAGCTGCTGTCGTGGCGACAATTGACCATACCGCTGTGATTTTTTCGTTTCGGACAAATCGTTGGGATCCATCAACGATTGCAATTCGTGTTGTAGCTGGGACATCTCGGCAAAATGAGGATTGATCGATGTAAATGAGGAGTTCGTTATTCTTGTCAACGATGGTATTCGGATTTCAAGTATCAAGTCTGAGATCTTTTGGATCCAGGCAACGCTTTTATCTTCTTGAACATTTTTTTCCTCCAATGATTCCTCCCATCATTTTTCCCAATACTCCTTTCAGCAACATAGGCAAAGAGACAAAATTCCCCTGCGTTTCATCAACATTTTTTCATTTGACGAATGGGAATTTTCTATTGGACCATTTGGCAGACTTCTTTGAGACTATCTTTTAAGACACTAGCGCGTTTAGTGGAAGTTTTTGATGAATGATGCCATAAAAAGCACGAATTAATTTGATGGGAAGATGAGACTGAATTGACGTCATATTGACGCTGTATGAGACCATGTGACCGAGGATTTTATAGATTTTTATGGTGGTGGTTGTTAAGTCGACGACGGGGACATGTACACGACAGATCATCCGTCTTGGCACCAATGATAAAACAGATGGGTAAGAAATCGCAAATAATCGCGGGTAGTGGGTTTTAAATCCATGAGTAAATTGGCATGTGGGGTTTGAGTGGCATCTTTGTACGCATAAGTCAGCCAAGGTGTTCCTAACTGTTTGTCTAATACTTGCACTTGTCATTTATATGTAGTACTTTTAAACAAGACCACGTAATGAGTATTGCGACTGATGGTGCGATGGGCTTTACTTTGTTGAAAAAATTTTGATTTTGGGTAATGTAAATGACACTGACATTACTATCATGCCCTTTGCGCGTAAACCGCAGTTTAATTTCTTCTTCGTCTTCTCCTAACATGTCTTCAAAGATGACCCGATGGGTTTGACAGGGATCAGACACGATTTCGTCGTCTTCGACAGGAATCCCTTCCACAAACACGATGCAATCACCTGGACTTTCTTGTAGAAGGCTGTACGCCGATTGCCACTCTTTGTAACACCACACTATTGTTCGTTGTGGTGGAAGATCTATCAAATGATGTTTATGTTTAATCAAACGTTTGAAAAATTCGGTTTTTGCCTGAACCGCTGGATCAAGCAAAGAGAATGTTAAAGGGATGACAAAGATAGAAGGTCTCCCAACGGCACGATCTAAGTGTTCGCCGATGACCTTGATGTTGTTGTAGTAGGGTTTAACGTCATTTTTTCAGCACAAGATAGGCTATACATGGCGGCCAGTATTAATGGTGGAGGAAGAACCCTGGAAAATCCCGGGAACAACCACCGACCCACGAGAAGCTACTGGCAGGCTTTCTCACTTACCCACGTTAGCCGAGTCTGGACTCGAACTTACGCAGACAGATGTGAGATGGCAGTGATCCGTAACGGTAAGCGCTTTAGTGGAGGAAGAGAGAGAAGAGGTAGTAGAGGTAGCCATAGTAGTGTAAGGACTGTCACTTTTGACACAAAGACAAACAAGACAAGAGTTTTCAGACTTTTCAGGACACGTTTATTGTCAATTTTAATTGTGAACAACACGAAATACAAAAATACATAAAATCCAAATGTCTAAGTATATGAATAAAAGACACATTAAAACAATTATAGTGGAATACATAAAAGCCTCTACAACATTTTCCGTGATCGAAATCTGGGTCTCTAGGGATAGTGTGTAATGTTCTGAAAGTCTCTACATTCCTTGGTAGCGTCACCCAAGGGTCTTCCAGGAATGGCCTTTCGGGGATGTCGATGACAAATCTATCATAAATAGAGTACTTTTCCTCGGTGACAGAATCTTCTTCTTTTTCTGGTACTGTCACTAACACAGGTTTAATGGTGACTTTTTTTCACTGAACTTTTTAAGATTGCAAATCTCGGTCATAGTGTGCCACTTTTTTAGTCCAAGCCTCGAAACCCCAACTTTTTCAGTGACGTACAATGAGAGTGTAAGTCACGAGCTACACACACATCATGCACATCTTCTAAAAGGTGACGAATCTTGTTTTCCCGTAGAGGTAGAAAAACATCCAGATGAAAGCACAAAGCTAAGAGAAGAATGAATCTCTCGTGGACATTTAAAGGGATCACTTTCATGCTGTTTGGGTAGTAGGTACTGTTCGCAGAGTCTACAAAGAATTGGCTGGTAAATGAAATCCCAGAAAGCAAGTAACTAAGACACACACTACACGTCGACCCCAATTCAACGAACACAGTTCTCGTAAAAGATAATGGTAATCCTCCATGGTTTGAATATTGGTATTGATTTCCGTCGACGGAATTTGTTGTTTCACGAATGATAAGGCTCGTAACATGGTAGAACTTTTTTAAACCCACTTTTTCGACAGCTTTAGGTGTACTTTCTGAGCAAAAGTGGTTGTATTTCGTCAATGTATCCAAAATATGTATTTACTAACATGCACATTACAAGCCGTTCAGAAGTTTCCTTTTCAACTAAGTTTACATTGTGTACAAGATTTTGGAAACCCTCTAGCTCTTATTCTGGAATCCGATTCAGTAAGCGTACCTGGTTGTAAAAATAATCACTATCAACAATGCAACCCTTCTCGCAAACGTCTGACCACTTGAACATTTTCATCAGAATCAATCCTCTTATAGCATTTAGATAACAGTGTTTCAAACATCGATAACGTAACTGATTTTTTTTTTGCCTTTCACTTTTATTTTGACGAACTCATGGTAAATTCATTCTCTAAACTCCACAGGCAAGCCACGAATGTTTTCTTGCAAAGTGTCCATATGGTAGAACGTTTTAATACCTCTTTTTTTGTCTGAGTCAATAAGTGTACTTTTTTGCACAGAAGTGGTCATATTCCATTGACGTATCCAAAATATTTAGTCACTAACTTGCACATCACACGTCATTCGTAAGTTCTCTCTTTAACTAAGGTTACACTGTCTACAACATTTCGATAACCCTTTAACTCTTCCAGAATTCGTTGCAATAAGTGTACTTTGTAGTAAAGAGAATCGGTAACAAACCAACCCTTCTTGCCATCGGTTAGTTGATGATTGTATGACCACTTAAACACTTTCATCAGAATTATTCCTCTTATAGCATTTAGGTACTAGTGATTCAAACATCGGTGACGTAATGGATGTAATTGTTTGGGGTTTTTTTGCGTTTGTCTTGTATTTTGACTCTCGGTAAATGTGTTCTCAAAATTGAACAGGTAACCTACCACTTGTAAAGTATCCATCATAAAGATTACTTGGGTCCCACTTAAGATAGGTAGTGACACTCCGAGACCATCGAGCATGTTCCAGGTAAGCGGAACCTTTCTTCTCCCACTTTTGAAGTGACACAGCGCAACTGAAGCACTTGACGTTATCCCCTTTGCCCAAGTAGAAAAATCCGGCTCTGGCTAATTCTTCGAAGGAAGGTCCTCCCATATATTTTGGCCATTTTTTGGAAGATTTGCAATCGACTTTTAAAGTCGCAGTATTCAGGAAAACGCACTGGGAAAGAATATTCGTCTTTCACAGGTTCATTTCGATAAAGGCATGGTGAAATATGCAGGACTTTGCTCAGTTTTCGATGACATCCATATGGTGGTAGCTGCATTTTTTCCATGGAGATAGATATCCACCATAAAAACCAGCAAAGAAGAAAAGATTAACGATAACGAGTAACATCACTTTCGCATCCATCAGGTTTGACACGTATACCATCATTATAATTTTTCATGGTATGTGTAGTTATAGCAAAGTTCCCATGATCATGTGGTACTGAATCAATGAGGTCACAATGTACGGTATCCATGCCATCGTAAGGCACGGCATTGCACTCGAGTTTGCTCTTGCTTGATACCTGCTGTGTGAAAGGATACATATTTCTCTCTTGGCACTTGTAGTGACAGTTAACTATTGGTCTTGAATATAGTCTCTTTGTATATGCTGACCAATATCGGCGTATCGGTACGGTAAAGTGAAATGGTTGCGAAAACGTACTCACTTCTGGTACACGATTTCATAGACATTTTTCCAAGGGTCGACTGACGATATGATGCGTGGATAAACATACATTCGTAAAGTTTCCAGTCTGCAAGGCTTGCAAAACTTAGAATCTTGTCGTCAGGATGATTGTCCTGTCCAGGCTCCTAAACGGTCTCCTTCATTTTTAGGTTGTTTTTGACCCAGACGATTGATGTAGATGCATCTGTCCGTGTCAAAATACAACACACGATCTAACAGTTATAAGCTTCATAGTTTTAAAGTGAGCATGTGCTGTAACGTAGTCTGCAATAATGACATTTCCAAATTCGTCGGCTTCTCCAAAGTCCAGTTATTCTTCGTAATTGACAAAGAGCAAGTCTTCACGAACGACGTCCACGTGTTTCTTGTATTTGGTTTTGTCATGAATCATCTGGAAGTAACGGGAAGGTTATATCAAATACTCCGTCTTGGGTAAACACGGCCGTCGTGCCATTTTGCTCCACAAGCAATTCAGCATCACTTTGGCAAACGATAGCCTTCCTTCGTTTTCTTCGATGTAGTCTAAAGTGATGCCTTCCTGCTCCCGGTATTTGTCTTTGAATTTCTTTTGGTCGTCTGCAGCGTGGCACCAGAAAGGATAGTCAATGATTCTTGTTTCAGTTTCAAAAAATCATTCACGTTATCTGCAAAAATGCCTCTTTTAGTCTCGTCACACTTGTGGTACTTTTCCGTCTTGGAAAAATGGTAAATTTCATACACTTCTAACAATTTGTATCCTAAGTCCAGAGCTTCAAACAATTCCACGCTGACCCACATTCTCGTCAATGCGCGTTCTTCCTGAGTATTCTGACAAGGATCGTCTTGGTTGCACGTTTGAGCACATGTACGGCACACGGAAACCATCAGTTGTCCTTGGCAATGATATGCTAAAACGGGATGGCACAAGTACGTGAGAGGCAAGACTTTACACTTAATCAATCCTTTGAAAAAGGATAATGTTGTCCACGTCAATATGTTCGATCAGCAATTGACGGTACATACGGAAAAGTGACAATTTTTGCAAACGTAGGGAACAGACGTCCATGTATTTGATTTCTTCTCCTTTCTCCTCGTCGGCTTGGTACAGCAAACAGGTGGCATTCGTCCGTCCTCAGTGCCATCTGTCCCTTGGGTTCAGAGGGTCCACAAACTTGTAACTTTCCACGATGCGATTAAACTCGGGATTGGTTTTTAATCGCTGATAGTTCTCGTTTTCCCACATTTCTACCACTTGGTATCCTTTCTCTTATAACTTCAAGCGCCGCTGACAAGTGGCCTCGTAGAACTCTTCCATAGTCCATTGTAAAAACTGGTTTTAGTGTCACGTTGAGGGTAGCAGATAGGACATCCGTGAAATAAGCACCTGTGAAACTCGTACGTGATTTTGGGGTTTTCCAAATCTCAGCGAACTACTGAATATTTTCCGATGGTTTTTCGCCTCCTCCGTTGCGAGCAGGTTGAATCTATTTGTCTTCCTTGTCACACAAGTAATGTAACCAGCGTAAGGATTTGACCGAGTATTAATGTTTGATAAAATTGGTTGACTAGGACTGATGTCAGCTAGGGAGTTTCCGTGCATGAATCGTTGGTGGTACACAAAGGAATATGCTTTAGGCAATGGTGCAGGCATCTTTCAAAGGATTCATTTCTCCGTGTCATATGAACAGTTCTCGGAATTTTTTACAGCAACACCGTATAATGTCTACGTCGGAATTACAATATTTTAACATTTCTTCCTGAAAGGCGAGAGTCTGATACCATGCGTAGAAAGCTTCTCGTTGTTTAGTACGCATGTTGTCGAGGTCGAAGTAGTGATCCTCGTGTAATTGAGGTAGAACGGCGTGTTGATTGGCTTCGGTATTGAATTGAAAATTTGCGGAAAAAAGCCCTTGGCCACTTCTGACATGCCAAACGTTTTAGGCATACGACTCAAAGGAATGGCCAAGTAACTTATCGAATCTTTATATTGCACTTGTCCCACTTGTATGGAAATGATTTTGACTCCGTTCAAAGTCACTTTAGGACGTTCGGTACTTTTTTCCGTATAGTATCTAAACAAAACTGTCCATCTTATCCCGAGAAATTGTGATCCATCACAGTGGTATAATGATGAAAATTCTAAATCTTCATAACATTCGATGTCTTCTTGTCTCCTCGTCTCATTAATAGGGTCTAAGATCCATTGGGCGAAATCGATCAATATGTTTGGTCCCTGAAAGATTTTTTTTTCACGTTCTCCAGGAATGTTTCTAACGCTCAAGGCAATGAGTCAAGATAGGTTCTTGGATGCACATCTCACACGCTTGGTGAGCCACACAGAAATTAGTAATTTGAATTCCAGTCTCTTGCATGAATTCGAAATAAAAAAAAAGATGAAATTGCCTTTCTTCTGGTCATCTTTATGTTTCAAATGGTATTTTTGAATGTAGCATTGGTGTTCCAAGTCCACTGTTTAGTGACAAATGTGACATCACTTCTTCCCCGAACAGACTTGCACCTGGACATTGTTCGTACGTATTCCTTGTCCCACAATCTCAGGAGTTGACAAGCACTTTTCTGCTATGAACCTTGTGTTTTGAGATGTTGTTGGTAACAGGTTGAACTGACAAACGTGCGCTGACAAGCTGGGCAATGCACTCGTTCTTGTTCTTCGTCCAGTCAGGGTTTAAAGGCTAAACATCTCTCAGATTCCGATCCGCAATGCTTGTGCTATTCTCGATTGTTATTAGTCATAGTCACATTTCTCACAGTAATGGCTATATGAAAGGAAATCAGTAATACTGGTAATGGCATCAAAATGTTCATCGTGGTGATAGACGTGAATGTATTTTCTGTCTTTGAAATCTTTGCCTCGAAACAACAGTGGGCCGCGCACTTCTTGAGTGTGCACTTTCAAAGTGTAGCGTGGAGCCAAGACGTCTTGCAACTTTTGCATTTCAGGAATACCACATGGTGTGTCTTTAGCTATTCCCGCTTGCTTAACAGGAGTTATGTCTCTCTTCATTGGTTGGTTCTGTTAGATTTTTGGAATGTTCACCCAGTCTCTTCTCCATTCTGACGTGTCGTTCTTGTCGGCATACGTTCATCACACCACGATGACACGGGCTAAACACATCTTGTCTTGAGGATTGTTAATTTGAACGAGTCTCTTTTTCGTGATGCGAAGATTGTCTATCAAGATTGCCTTTTTGTGTCCTGTCTCTTGGGGAAGAGAAATGTGGGTCATGAACAGTGTCGCTTTTCGTCGGTGATGTGAAACTTGTCGTTGGATTGCTTCACGTGTTAAATCTTCGTCGATGATTTTGGGAGCTGTAAATTCTGATGGACCGCTAAACTCGATCCAATTGAGACTTCAAATTGTCGCGATGAATAGAATGTCTCATGCGATCGTCTTCTTTGGCTTCACATTGCCGTTTCAGTGTAGTTAACAAATAATCCCACACATTGTTGATGAACCCAACTGCTTCTCCCAAGAGTACGTCGGACTTGAAGTCTTTAAACTTCACCGTGTATGTATAGGCTGCGGTTCAGTTTTTTCTGGAAGAGCGTTTGTCCGTCTCTCGAATGAAGTAGTACTTTTCAGGGTTTACTGATAGTAATGGACTCTGGTTTGGTGTAGACTGTATGAGCTTAGATTGTGGTTCACTGGTCTCATCTTCAAAATCACTGGCATGAATTTGTGCCAAGACTTTAGCTACTATATGAGGCGATAAATCACGTTTCTGTCTCTTATTTTAGTCTCCTTTCTTCAGGAAATGATGTGATCATTTCATCTTGATTGCAAAAAGTCAAATGACTACATTTGAAACGCCATTGACCCCTATCTATTCATGTCAGACCAGTGCAAATATTAAGGGCTGGTGACTTCCCTCTCATTATTCATTTTTCTCTCAAACCGATCAGCACGATGGAAGAACCCACACAGATGGGACTTCTGATTAAAGCTTTGTGAGGTGTCATACGAAAGTTTTCTTCAGATAAGCCGACGGAGTACACTCCACTCCTTTCAAAACAAAAGTAAAGATACTTGCTATATCTGGCAGAACAAAGGGCATTGGGCATCATAATGTAAAGATTATCATAAAAGAAAGATAAGGGCTAGAAGAAACAAAAGTCAAGATACCTGTTAATATTGGAGAGAGAGAGAGAGAGAGAGAGAGAGAGAGAGAGAGAGAGAGAGAGAGAGAGAGAGAGAGAGAGAGAGAGAGAGAGAGAGAGAGAGAGAGAGAGAGAGAACATTGTTCTTCAGAGTGCCCTAAGAAACAACATGAACAGAAGCAGGAAGCAGAAGAGGAAAAGACTTAAAGTGAAGAAATTAAAAAAAAAACAGAGAGAACGAACCCCAAAAAACAGACACAAAAGTCTATGAACCTTTTTAAAAAATGTTATGTTGTTTTGTGAATTTGATTGTAAAAAATTTGTACTAGAATAGACCAGACTGGAAAAACGTAAGTGTCTCTTGGTTTTGATTGTTTAGAATAATAAGGACCTACACTCACGCACTCACAACACATCATAGGGTTAAACAAGGGATTTTGAGTTTTAATTGATTTTTGAAAAATGAATAGTCTATTTTCGAAAGAACTCAGTGTCCCTGAAAAGGACCATTGGGGTTTTTTTTCCCATTAGAACAAACTCAGGACCTAGAAGCATTCCGCTTTAACTGCATTAAGCCTTTTGCTCGGCCAAGACCTACTTGTGGCCTTACTCCTGTCAATGATTTTGTAGAAATTCTTACCTCTACTTCTTCTTCTCACTTTTGCTGTTCAAGGAGAAATGATTGTTCTGCCTCTTTCTGCTGCTGTAAAAATTTCTTTAATTCTTCTTTCTGTCTTTGTTTAAAATCCTCGACGTGTGGTAAAGAAGGATAATGTGGCGAAGATACTAGTACCGGAACAAATTCTTGCGAAGAGAGAAAATTTACTAAGTTGAAATCAATCTCTTCGGGAAGTAGCGCTGTGTTCACTTTTCGTCTCCACAGCCGGTGCTGCCCAATTCATTAACTTCTTAGGTTACGTCATGTTTCACAAAACAACACTTCATCGATTCACTGTTTACAGACGCTAGTGCACCCATACAGGGAATTTGACGTCACATGTAGCTCTTTTCGGATTGGAAGATAGACTCCAGGAAGCGACTGAAGTTCGTAACGCGTGTTGGAATTGGTGAACAATTTCAATCCGTTTCGATCCGCTCTTCGACTATAAATAAACGCGGTTCACTTCATTCCCTTCATCTGTTCTAGTCACAAAGATGTGGACAGACGTTGAATCCTCTACTCTCATATCGTCGATGCTGTTCCGTGGGGACTTACCTATGTATGTGAACAACATGGACCATCATCAGGATCACTGGTGAAACTGTTTCAAAAAGAAGATGCTATGTGGAAAGACAAGGCTGTATGAAGAGAGTCTTCATCTACGGACCAGAAGTGAGAAACAGTTTGATATAAAGTTTGAGGAATCTGAGGAAGATAAGAAGACCTATGCGATGCCCTGTATGTTAACGGAATGGTGTTAACATAACAAACAAAGGTCATTTTCAGGGCACTTTTATGCCTCGAAAAGATGTTATGCTCATTTTGCCTATAGGTGTTATCTATGTGATTATCTGTATCTCTGTCTCTATTGTATTTGTCCCTACCTAGAGTGGTAGCTGTGTGTATTTAGGATATCCCCTTGCTGCATTGTTGCAAGTGTCCAGTACCGTGACGTCATGCCACCTGTTCCATTCCTCTTCTTCCTATATAAAATTTCCATTATGCCCTATACTGGCCCAGTGTATTTTTTTGTATCTAAAAATATGTGCTCTATTGTAACCCATACTTATTTTCCTTCTTTGTCCTCATTTGCCCTATAGTACCCCACTATACTACTGGGTTGTCATATGATTTAATTTTAAATGCTCAAACACACGTTTATATTTACATTTGACAAAATTCCCAGCTCACTTAATTTAGCCGCTGCTCATCCAGTAAATCGGGGCTGAAGTAACAAAGTTGATAAATAATGTTCGGAAAGTCCAGGGTTCGTCTATGACCAACACTCACACCCCTACCCCTGCTTACAATGGGAAATGTGAACCCCTCGGATTTAATAAAACAAACAGTTTAATAACATACAAGTTCACAATCCATCAAATTCTTGGTAATTGAGATATTTCAAATAGCACGGCATCGAAGCATATGAGTAGTAGAAGAAAGTAAGAATTCGAGCTCAACAACCCCTCTCCCCACCCCTCCAGACCTCCAAACAAATACAAAATACCTAGGTAACGTAATAGAACACCTGTTGCAATCAATAATTGCGCTAAGAATTCGAGCTCAACAACCCCTCTCCCCACCCCTCCAGACCTCCAAACAAATACAATAGAACACCTGTTGCAAAATACCTAGGTAACAGGTAAAATTTAATTACGTGATCTTCCAGAATAAGCAAAATGATATGTCAGACTCAATTTTCCAAATCATTACGATTTAGCAGAGCGTGGCGATTGTGGACTAAATTACGCATTAGAATTCCAGTAAGGTAAGTGGTATTACATCTTAATTTTATGTTATATCATACTTCTTTTGATAATCTTTCTCATATTTGCTGATCCTCATGGGTATAATATCTGTTAACATGTTGTCAATAATACGAAATTCACGTATTAAATCGTCCATACTATATTTTACTCCTCTTAGGTAAGATCTTATTTGATTAAGCAGTTTCTTGTAAGTTATAAATGATGTTAAGCAGCCGTGCTTTTTTATCGAAATTTTAGGTTCAACTTTTTTACAAGCTGCTGTAAGAGAAACACCAACACCGGATATGATTAACAAAAACGGGTTTAATGATACACCACTTGAAAAATATGCCAGAACTAGTCATTAACAATGGCAGATATGATATTACTCGAAGGATCTTGTTATAATATTTGTAGCATTTTTTTACGCACCAAAGTTTTTTGTGATAATATTTGTAGTATTGTATTAGTGCGTCAACATCCTGTCCTGGAATATCTTCTGAAATATGATTGAAATCAACTATACTTTTTTCATTATAATATTTGTTCACATAATCTTAGGCTTGATTAAGTAACTAGTTGAGGTGTTTCAGCAACAAATTCCAGACAATACCAATATGACGCAGCAGTTAATTTTTTTTGTCATCTGCTATTAGCATAAAAGTTTCTTCAACATCTTTGTTTAACACAATAGACACGGTTCCAGAGAAATTATAAGTCGAGTGACGCCATGGAAATAAGGTAAATATATTAAACTTTACACTGCTAAACACGGACAATCTGTACACACCAGTGACCTTTGCAGTATGTTTGAGAGTGTTATTTTGCGGCGACCAAGTAGACATTCCAGAAGCAACAGTATAAACAATATTTTTAATTTGCTTGTGAGGAATTTTAATCATACTTGTTTTCTCAACAATACTAGGAATTCCACTAATAATATCGTTGAGTTTTGTGTTAATATTATCGAGTGTAATATCAACAGATGGCGGACTTCCAAAAAAATTCGTTATTGGTTTTGTTTATGTTTCTGCGAAAATTTAAAAACGTGGTGATGTGATTAGTAAAATCAGTTTTGAACTTGGTGATTTCATTGTTGATATCATCAACATATTTCTTTGTTACAGCATCAAAATCAAACTCTGGTGTTCTAAGGTTAGTAATGCTATTATTGTTCATGTTGAGAAACGCGTACATTATACTACCACGCACCGACACGTACTTTGATTCCTGATCATCAACATATTTCTTAGTAGCAGCGTCATTATCCTCAGTTGGGTTTCCAAGGTATGTGATCTTGTTCTGGTTCATAACAATGTTCCCCGTAAATAAATCACCTGCTTTTCTAACATAATCGTTAACTGACCTACCCGAATCTTCTATCTTACCTTGTTTGTTAAAAGTAACAATATTATTAGCAACTGCAGTAGTATTTCGTACAAGTACATCTGACAGTTGTACATTACTCGTCTTTAATCGTCCTTGTTTGTCCTGGAAAACTACAACTTCATTTGGATCTACACTTGCAACGTTTAACAAATTGTTGATTTCATTTTTGAGCTTATCAAGAGTCGCATACTTGGATAAGTCACCCTGGTAACCTTCTGTTAATAAATCTACTGCTAATGTTCCAAATTTTGTATAGTAACTCATTATACATACCGTTCTACACAAAATTGTTGGTTTAATATAACATAAAATTATACGATGGCGAAGATAATAAACTTTGACACCGAGCGATTGGTGAAGCATAAACATAACAATGAACTTCCAGACTGTCATTATCTTATTGTTGGGAGAACTGGATCTGGTAAAACAAATTTGTTATTAAATCTTTTACTAAATAATAACTTTAACTATGATAAGGTGTATATTTATACCATCAACCCCCAACAAGACAAATACAAATTATTAAACGAGTATAATGATAAACTTCGTGATGAACTTGGCATTGGTGATGATATATTTTTGATAAAACAACCAGAAGAACTCGTTCCAGTGAACGAACTCGATTCGTCAGAGCATAAGATAATCGTCTTTGATAATATTCCGCTAAACAATGAGGAGATGAACAAGATTAGATCATATTTTTCACTATCACGTAATAAAAGATGTAATTCTGTTTATCTTGCCCAAGGTTTTTATAATGTTGATAGGTTTATTAGGCGAAATACGGGTTGTTTCATATTATTTCCCGGACTAGAAAATGTGGATGTGAGAAATATTGCAAACGAACAATGTGGTGATGTTACAAAAGATAAATTTATCGAAATTATATCATCGAGCAACTAAAGATCGATATAGTTTCTTTTTATTTGAGAAGCTAGCGCGTGATCCAACCAAGATGTTTCGTTGTTGCCTTGAGACGTTTCTATGATATAAATTTGTAAAGCGTATAAAAAAAATGGACAAACATCAACAGAAAATCGAATTACTAAAAAAGTTTCTCGAAACTCGAGCGAATTTTAAGAAAAAGGTGGAAGAAGCTCGACGTGGACAAGTTCAAGCAGAAGAAGAAAGAACCAAATTTTTCAAACCTGTTACTGAGGCGATGCTTGGCAAGCAGCCAGAAATACAAACATCATCTCCAGAAGAACTAGCAAAAATGAAAGAAAAGGGTTTGTTTAGTTTACTTGGAGAAAGATCAAAAGAAGAAACTGTAAAAATTGTAAACGAACTTGTAAGAAACATTGCTGATCCTGCTGCACGACAAGCTGAGTTTGACAGGCTAATGAACAATCCTCTTGAACTTCAACACGCAATAACAAGATTGACGGTTAATCCAGATGAGATAAGAAGTATGATGGAAAAATTATCAGAACAAACTGAAGAATTAACTGAGAAACAAAAAATATTACAAGAAAGTGTGATAAAAATGGTACCTTTTGGAGAATCTATAAAAATTTACAGAAGACAAGCTAGTTTTAAAATAGAAGATGTTGAGTATGAAGAGTTTATGGAAAAATATGATATCACTAATATTAATGGTATTCGAGATTGGTCAAAAGAAAACTGATAATTTGATGGAAAAATTAGAAAGAATTGTAGAAGATGGCTCACGTGCTGATGATGATATTAATGATGAAAAAGATGAAAGAAGTATTCCAACATTACTCAATTATATTAGAGAAGGAATTATTGCTGAGGTTTTTCTTAAAACATCAAAACAATATCGAAATAAACCAGGAGGTTATAGTAAAGGTTGAGATTTTAAAAGACTACTCAAACAATATGAAAACATGCGAGATAAAAAATTACCAGAGGAAAAGAAGGGAGGTGGAGTTAAAGTTTTTACATCAAACGCAGACATAGTCGATCGGCTAATGCTGTTGATATCCTCTAAAGAAGCTGGTAATGAAAGTGTAGAGATTGATAACGAAATTATTGATATACTTGATCATCTAAGATCGAGTGGATTACTAACATCATCCGAGTACGAAATTTTACACCGCGATCTTATCTAAAATATTAGTATAATGCAAACAACATTATTGCTTGATTCATCACAAATAACAGGAAACAGCGCGAATTTTACAGTAAATTACAACCCACCAATAGAACTAGATCCTGCAAAACAGTATGAGATTGGATTAATTTCTTGTACTTGTTGGAACGCCATGCCGAATATTAGAACTGGGGTTAATGATGAAATTTTAATCGTTAATGTTAAACAATCTCCAACATCACAAAAAGAGTTTATTGATATACAATACAAAGTACAAATTCCACAAGGAGCTTATAACATTACTGATCTAAACAGAACAATAAAAGAGCTTCTAACAAAAGCTGGTGGGAATGCTGATAATTTCGAATTAGCGGCGAATTATAACACCTTACGAGCTAGGATAACAGTGAAAAGAAATATGAAATTCCTCTGAAGAAAGAAGTTTTGGAAAGATGTTAGGTTTTATTAGAGTTTTATACTATACCACCGGTGAAGATAAATCTTTGACATTTGATGGAGAACTACCAGTAGATATCACAGAAGTAAATACAATACTCATCAATTGCTCTATCGCATCTGGATCTTATACGTCAAAAGGCAACCGCGGACAAACGATCTACAGTTTCTCACCAGAAGTCCCACCAGGTTCTCTCATGCAAATCAATCCGCGACAGATTATCTACTATCCAATAACACCTGAAAATCAAATTACAAGCATTACAATGCAACTCACAGACCAATCTGGACGACAAATAGACGTGAACAACGAGATAGTCACGTATTACTTACACCTACGCACTGCCTAGGCATGTGATTTTGTGTACATAATTTTATAAAATGAGACGAAGAAAAGTTTATCGAAGAAAAATCGTAGGTGGATTTTTTGGAAATATATTTACAACAATTGCAGAGAATATTCCAGGAATCGCGCGTAAAGTAGCGCCCATTGCACTTGACGCTGGTAAAGCTTTCGCTACAGGGGCGGCATCTTCAGCAGGCACTGCAGTAGGGCAAAAGATTGCTGATAAGATTAAAGGACCTTCCCCATCAGAAATAAAACGAGTAATATCAGATATTGCGCCAACAGAAGAAACAAAACGAGCTATGATAGCTACAACAAAAAAATTATTGTCGCCGAGTGGTGAAGAAATAGTACGTAAACTTGTAAAGAAAACAAAACCGATGACCCCTGATGCCTTTTAATTTTGTGTAACGATTATAAAATAAATGTCAGCTATAAACTATCTCGATCTTGCAGAAGAAATTGATACTGACGATGCTGTAACAGAATTAGAGTATGTCGAGTATTTGGATGAAAACTCGAACGAACCGAATAAAACTGGGGTTAGAACTTTTAACACAAGAGACGAGGACGTGTTTCTACTACCCCATAAGGCAATGTTGGAAGTGCGTGGTCAAATATTAACTGTGATAGGTGGTGATATTGCAGCTGATGCAGAAATCGCTCTCGACAATAATGGTTGGAGCTTGTTTAAGAGTGCACGATACCAACTGGCCAATCAAACCGTAGAAGATATTTCAATGCATTTACCCATAGCGAGTACAATACTTAATATCGTTTCGTTTAGCGATGATTACTCTAGATCAGTGGCCACAAACATGATGTGGTTCAAAGATACTGGACTAGGGACAACTGTGTCGAACGAGTTTAAAACTGGAGAGCTAGCTGATGCTGATGTTGCAAACAGACTTATTCTAACCCCAGCTGGAGCTGATGCAGCTGCACAACATACTGTTCCAGCATTAAGCGCAGATGCAGCTGGTGGTGCTAAAGTAGCGAATGCAATAAGAAACGCAAATAAAAATCTACGACGATTAAATTTTAACGAAGAATTTGCTAAACGAGAAGCGTTTGCCGCAGAATCTCGCCAAATAACGATGATGCTTCCGTTAAGTACAATCTTTGGATTTAGCCGTGATTATAACAAAGTGTTTTGAGGACTAAAACATACGCTTATATTAGATCGAGCTGATCAAAACGATTGTATAATACACGCCGGTGGAGTGGCTGAGGGACAGTTTTCTATTACAAGATTAGCACTGTGGATGCCTCGGGTTGTCCCTTCATTAGCTAAAATGATGGAGCTCGAATCTTTACTAGCCACCTTTACAAAAAAGATACACTTCCAACAGAACAGGATTTATCAAACAGCCATTCCCAACGCGACTGATTACACGTGGCGTGTAACGACCACGCCCAGCGAACAACTACCGCGACACTTGTTCGTCGTATTTCAACGACAAGCACGTCGTAACAATCAGGAAATGAACAACTCCGTATTCGATAACCCAGACGTTAGACGAATATTTGTGAGAGTAAATTCCAAACAGTATCCTGAACGTGCAATCGAATGTAATTTTGCCGTAGACGTCACCAGAAACATCTCTCGGCCGTACATGTATCTTATGGAAGCAATGCAAAAATATCAGAACGCGGACAGTGGATCTCAAATATCAATAGAAGAGTTTCGATCGCTCTATCCCATCTTTTACTTTGACGTATCAAAACATTTGGAGCGTGTTGTGGGATCGACTGCAGATATTGAGGTCACGTGGACACTGGGCGATGTGCCAGGTGAACAGTATAACGTATACGCGCTATTGGTTAGTGATCGATTTCTGACCATCGATTCAATCAAAGGAAGAATGACAGTACAAGTTTAATCTAACAACTTGGATATAACATTATGAAAACCAAATACACAACTCGAGAAATATACCTAACATCTGGTCAAGTTGAAAAATTATCAGCAGCTGTTGCTAAACGCAGCTCTGTTTCTTTGATGATCTCTCCAGAAACTTCAAATAAAATTGCAGTAAAAGTCATGCTAACGCAACAACAAATCAATAAACTCGATCGCAACAAACCTTTTGTGCTGAAATTATCTGTTTCTCAGGTAACTGCAATGTCAAAAGAAGGTGGATTTTTTGAACCAGCGTTATCAGTAATAGCTAGCAAAGTTTTACCAGTACTTGGTACACTTGGACTTGCGGCTGCGTCAGGAGCAGTCTCTGGCGCAAAGAAGAAAGCAGTCGAAGGTCGTGGTATCAAACAAATCTATCGTTAATTTTATGTAACAGTATAAAATAAAATGCCAACGAAAAAGTCGCCGAAAAAACAAAATCATCGAAAAAAAAAAAAACAAAACGCAAACAAACAAAACGAGGAGGAATTATTCCTTTCGCTCCACTTTTAGCGGGACTAGCGGGAAGTCTGATGCCAAACTTACTAGGAATCGGACGCGGATTAACTCTACCAGGGACCAGACGTTATTGAGCAATTTTGACATCATTGAAAAATTGAAGGACGTTGTTGGATTTCGAGGAGTATTTTCCAAGGATGAACTCGATGACGTACCAACAGGCGGTTCTTATGTTGTAAATATTGAAAACTTCAATGATGGCTCTGGCACCCACTGGGTTGCTGTCTACGATAACAATTATTTTGATTCGTTCGGACTTCCTCCAAGCGATCTCATAAAAAAAATATAATTTTAAAAAATTTGATAAAATAAATTATTCGTCTAATCAACTACAGCCGATTGGAACATCAGCTTGTGGTTATTATTGTATCATGTTTGTCAGACAAATGCACCAGAGTAAAAGCTCTGGGAGTAAAAACTTTTTGAAGTTATTTTACAATTTGATGAGCATCCTTCTCATGCGAATGATAAGATTGCAATCAATTTTATCTAAACTCCTTGATATAATAATGTCAACATACTGTCTCAAATGCAAAACTAAAACAGAGAACAAGGATGAGATGACGGAAAAAACGAAAAATAATAGAACGATGTTAAAAAGTATTTGTGCAATCTGTGGTAGAAAGAAAAGTATGTTTTTGAAAAAACAAGTAGGATCTAGCGTTGATAGAGTTATCTTGATCGACGATTAATCTTATGAAACAAAATAAAATAAAATGAAATGCAATTGTGATTGTGACAAAGATCTTTGCATAGAACAAGATAAAATCATTACGTACTGTCAACGTTGTAACAACAGAGAAATAATAGGGTTAGGTATAGATATACATAAAATTATTGGTAAATTACCAAAACCAAAAGGCGGTTGTACCTTGCCAGGTCATCGTTATACAGGGCCTTACAATCCGCTAGATCAACAACTAGATGAAAACGATAATCCATTGCCGGGACAAGAGCCTTATAATCAAGTGGATGCAATAGCAATGCGTCACGATATCTGTTATCGTGATCATGAAAACTCGAAAGCAGATTGTGATAAAGTAATGTTAGACGAATTACATGATATGGAGCCAACAAATCTACGAGAACGTTTTGATAGAAGATTTGTTCAGGGAATGATAGGAGCAAAATATAAACTCGGACTCGGAAAAAAGTATACGATGATCTTGCATTCGAACTACACAGACCTAAAAAAAAGTTTCTGAGACGTAAAGTTGTTGCAAACGCTGTAGATGATATCTGGGCAATAGATTTGGTAGATGTTTCCAATCTGGCTCAGTTTAACGATAATAAGAAATATTTGTTTAATGTCACAGATGTTTTCAGCAAACACGCTTTTAGTGTGCCAGTTTCAGATAAAACAGGAACGTCAATCACTGATGCGCTAAAACAAATAATAACGAGTACAGAAAGAAAGCCAAACAAAATCTGGACTGATCACGGAGCAGAGTTTTTCAACAAAAAGTTTGAACAGTTTCTAGAACAAAATAATATTAAAAAAATACGTTACAGGAAACGAAGGAAAAAGCGTTATCGTTGAAAGATTTAATCGCACGCTAAACGAAAAAATACACAAACATTTGACAGCTAAAAACACCAACAGGTACATCGATGACCTTTCTCAAATCGTAGGCGAATATAATAACACAAAACATCGAACCATCAAAATGTCACCCAATGACGCTATCAAAAATCCAATATTAGCAAACGAAAACATGTACCGCAGACATAAATTTAAGGTCGGTGATAAAGTTAGAATCTCTTTGACTAAAAAGATATTTGAAAAAGGATTTACTCCAAACTGGAGCGAAGACGTATTTGTTGTTGATAAAGTACTTCTAACAATACCTGTAACGTACGCGTTAAAAGATCTGGCAGGGGAACCTATAGTAGGTAGTTTTTACGAACAAGAACTACAAAAAACTGAACAAGATGTTTTCGTTATCGAAAAAGTGATTAGGAAAAAAGGAGATAAAAGTTTAGTCAAATGGCGTGGGTATAGTGATAAATTTAACAGCTGGATTCCAACCCGGTCGATTTTATCGACTGTGAAATAATGCTATTATAAATTTCCTCATACTTCCGTTTGATAGATACACGTTTTACTGGTTTACATAATGATATTAGATATTGTCTGCGATCGTCAGAGATCGTCATTAGATTAAAAATCTTGACAAAGATGAAATCAAATTTTATATTTTTCTGTCGACCTGAAATTTTGATGTTTAAAAAAGGTCTGATTAACTGCAAAAATACCTGCTGTTCGGTAACGGTAAAATTAAATTTTAAAATTTTTTTAGCAATGTGATACTTGACATTATATTTTCCAGTGGTTGGTCTGCTATAATTATATCTGTTAACGACGGTGACTATTTCACCATCATCAAATTCGTTGTTATATAAAATATCATCTTCGTTATAACCAATAGATTTGTCTATCATATCATTAGAGATTGTAGAGACTTTATCGCTGATATCACTAGTATCTTCTTCGTATAGTTGAACGAGTCGTTTCATCATATCCATATTATAATATACTTTTTATCTAATTTGTTGTTATAAGATGACTGACAAGGTAAAATATCACCAAAAAGTTAATATAATAAACTACCACGAACTGACCCGAGCAGTAAGAAAATGCCTGTCAGGTTATAGTTCATATTCCGTTGACGTTATTGTAATGCAAGGTGATTCTCACAAAATATTATTAACAGCAGCAGAAAAAAATTGATGAAAATGCAGTAACGACGATAAAATTTGATTTGATTGCGATGATATTATAGCATTTGCTCATCATTGTTTGACTAAAACCGAATTACAAAATGTTATTAATCATCATATCTAAAAATAATACTAGCATCATATTTGTTTGAAAAAGCTGATTTTGTTGCTCCATCAGCTACAAATTTTACTGCTCTGGGATTTATATTATAATATTTCGCCGCAGATGTAATTGATTTGAATTTGATCTCCTCATCCGTTTCAAGGTTTAACGAAATAACAGGTTTTATTGGGCATCTAAAATTAATACCACCACCTCGTCCTTTTCTCACATTTTCCTGTTGGGTCACTAGCTCCAGATTTTCCAATCGATTGTCTGTTTTTACGTTATTGATATGATTAATAACCAGACCATTGGGTATAAATCCGTTGAACACCTCGTAAACAAACCTATGACCAGTATAACAAACTTGATCTGTCGATGTTCCTCTAACAGTTACTATAAGATATCCCATATTGTTCATAGAACTAAGAACCTTTTTAGTTTTTCTGTTTCTAATAATACCACGATCGTTAGCCTCGTATAAATCAAAGACCGGATACGGCTGAAACTCGTCTTGTAAAGATAAATTTTCAATATTATCATCAGTGACTTTACCGTTCACATGATATACTCGTTTCCCCTCTGGAATATCATCGCAGAACAATGTGTAAATAAAATCTTTTCTAAACATCGTAATCGTCTCGGCATTACCTCCCTTTACACTAATCGTATAACCCGCTGGCGTTGCTTTACCAACAGATATTCCAGTTTTGATGTTAATAACCGAACCTAATACATTTCCAGTGTACAGGTTGTACTTCGGATAAACATGATATACCTCTTGCTTGATAGTGCTCGTCAGATTTTGTGTCATTATACTATAGCGATTTCATTTTTATCTCTAATTGTTTTTCTAGCGCATGCGCAGTGTGCGGTAAATTATCAATTAGATATTAGACTATAGTATAGCGATGTTGAAATTGCGTGATATAGCCAAGAAGAGACTTATTGGAGAACCTGTTAAAATAGAGACTGCTTTTGCAGATTTTGATAATAGTTATCAGTTTGATAATCAAAATGTTTTAGTAAATTTTACTGAAACAAATCTCTTTCATCTACTACAGACGACTGTAAAACGTGAGCTTGAAAAACACAAGGGTCTAAGATTGTTAGTGCAATATCATGTTGTATTTTCAAAGCTGCTTGTGACGGAAGAATCTACTAACAAGGAAATTGCAGACCCTTACATCAACGCAAAATCTAGATGTGTTTTACTTGGTAGTGATCTTTTGTCACTATCTAATGAAATACACCAAGAAATTTGGGGAAAAAAATAGAAGAATTTACCGAATTAGGTTCGGGTTGGAAGTTTGAAATGATCAAGGAAATTTTGTTTCACACGATGAAATATGACGCATTACGCAGTAGTTCGTATATCGACCTGCCACTAAAAATAAAAAATAAACAGTGCTGTATAAACATAAAAAACGTCGATAGCAAATGTTTCCAATGGGCTGTTCTTTCCGCGCTATTTCCAGCAGAAAAAAATGCTGATCGTGTTGAGAAGTATATCAGTCACGTGTCAAGATTAAATTGTGCTGGTATTGACTTTCCAGTGGCAGAAAATCAAATACCAAAGTTTGAAAAGCAAAATAATGTTTCGATTAACGTTTTCGGATTAGATGAAAAAGAAAATGTCTATCCGAGGTATATTTCAGAAAAAGCTTCACAATCGACTATCAATTTACTGTTTTACAAAAATCATTACGTTTGGATCAAAAACTTTAACAGACTAGTTGGAAGACAGTATAATAAAAATAACAACAAAAAGTTCTTTTGTTATCGCTGCTTGCACGGTTGTAGAGACAATGAAACATTACAAAAGCATTTGCAGTACTGTAGTGACGTACAAAGAATAACAATGCCATCTAAAAATGATAGCGTATTACAGTTTGTCCATCATAATCACAAACTAAAAATTCCTTTCGTCATATACGTCGATTTCGAATGCTTACTTCAACCTGTACTTGGCGTAGAAAATGATCCTAACCAATCGAGTACAAGAAAAGTTCAAAATCATGTTCCGTGTGGAGTAGCGTATAAGGTAGTTTGTTGCGCTGATTCGAGATTATCTAAACCAATCCAACTCTATCGTGGTAAAAATCCAGCTGTCTGGCTTCTCAAGCAATTGATCAGCGAAGTTGATCATATTTCTTATCGTTTGAAAAGAGTAACTCCAATGTTAAAATTAACACCTCAACAAGAATCCGATCACGAGCAAGCGAAAATTTGTTATATTTGTGAAAAAGCTTTTGACCCTGACAATGTCAGGAAAAAAGTACGTGACCATTGTCATTTGACCGGACAGTATCGTGGAGCGGCTCATGACCAGTGTAATTTAAAATTTCACGCTCCAGATTTTATTCCAGTTATTCTTCACAATTTTCGAGGATATGATAGTCACATCATCGTAGAAGCTTTTGGTGATCCTGAGATAAAAGCTCATCTAAAACTCAATAATATCATCTAATGCATTCCAAATAATTTTGAAAAGTATATGTCAGTTACGCTAGGTAAATTACGTTTTATTGACAGCCTGCAGTTTATGGCAGCATCGTTAGATGAGCTAGTAAAAGGTTGTAGTAAATTTAATAACCTAAGAGACTGTTTTGGAGATAAATTTAATCTACTAGCTAAAAAAGGAGTTTTTCCATACGAATATCTCGACGATTGGAGTAAATTTGATGAAACATCTTTACCTGGCAAAGACAAATTTTACTCGCAACTTAAAAATGAAAATATCACTGATGATGAGTACAAGTATGCACAAGATATTTGGAAAGAGTTTGATTGTGAGACTTTTGGTGATTATCACGATTTGTATTTGAAAACTGACGTGTTGTTATTATTAGCAGATGTTTTTGAAAGTTTTCGAGAAGTGAGTTATAATAATTACGGACTAGATCCTTGCTGGTATTATTCTGCCCCCGGACTGTCATGGGATGCTCTGTTAAAATTTAGTAAGGTAAGGTTGGAATTACTGACTGATGTTGATATGTTCAATTTTATCGAAAAAGGTATCCGAGGCGGTATTAGCGTGATAACGAGGAAATATGCTGAAGCAAACAACAAATATTTGAAACAGTATAATCCTGACCTTCCTTCGAAGTATATAGTTTATCTAGATTGTAATAACTTGTACGGGTATTCGATGGCAGAATCAATGCCATTTAATGGATTTCATTGGATCACGGCTGATCAATTTCTATCAGAGACAGAAAAAAGATACCCGACGATGTTTCGTATTTCGTTGAAGTTGATCTCGATTATCCAACTTCGCTACACAAATTGCATAACTATTACCCTTTCTGCGCGGAATCGATGGTTATACAATATAGTTTGCTATCAGAAGAACAACAAGCGTCAGCATTACCAAGACAACATTCTATGGTAAAGAAACTAGTACCAAATTTGCTTCATAAACGTAATTATGTTTTGCATTACAAAGCTTTAAAACAAGCAGTCGATGCTGGTCTCGTGTTGAGAAAAGTTCATCGCGTACTAAAATTTAAGCAGTCGCCGTGGATGAGAGGTTATATTAACTCGAACACTACAAGAAGAGCAGCGAAAAAAACTGATTTTGAGAAAAACTTTTTCAAACTGATGAACAATTCTGTTTTTGGTAAGACGATGGAGAATATTAGGAAACGCGTAAATATCGAACTAGTCAATGATGTCAATCGCAGAAACAAACTTGTGTCAGACGATGATTTTGTGAGCATGAAAATTTTAATGAGAATCTTGTTGCGATACAAAGAAGAAAAACAAATCTAAAACTAAACAAGCCGATCTACGTTGGAGCTTCAGTGTTAGAGTTATCAAAGTGGCTGATGTATGATTTTCATTATAATTTTGTTAAAAATCAATGGCCGGCTAGTAGATTATTATTTACTGATACTGATTCGCTCGTATATGAAATCGAATGCGAGGACGTCTATCAGGATATGCATGATAATAGATATCTGTTTGATCTTTCTGATTACCCACGTGACAGTAAATTTCATGACGACACAAATAAAACGGTTATTGGTAAGTTCAAAGATGAAATGAACTCGAGCGCTATCAAATACTTTATCGGATTACGTAGTAAAATGTATGCAGTATTGTTAGACAATAATAAAATAACAAAAAAAAAGCAAAAGGTCTGCCTCGTGATTTTGTTAAAAAGTTTATAAAATTTGATGACTACAAGTATGCGCTTGATGGCGGTGTTAGTTTTATAAGAACTATGTCAATTCGGACAAATCATCATAAGCTCGAAACAGATGTCCTTATCAAACGCGGTTTGAGCAATTTTGATGATAAACGTTATTGCGAAAATGGGGTAGATACACTTGCACTTGGGTATTGTCATGATGATAGAGATATACTTGACATTATCTTTGCAAACTAAAATTTTATCTAAACTTAAGAAATAATGTTTGAAAATTTGACAGTGACAAATAGCTACAGTAGCAAAATCAAATATCTAATGATGGACGACAAACCATTGACAGTTGAAATTAATAATGAAACATCAGGCATATGCTTTAGTGGTACCCGTGACAAGTTAAAACTTTCGCTCATCAGATCTGATAACAGCGTGTATTTCAATTATCTCGAACAATTGTATCAAAAGTTGCTAGCGGAATTTAAAAACTTTCACTGTCCGATTAGTCAGCAAAAATACACCAAACTTACAATTGATCTTGATCGGTCAAAGGTGTATTTTATCGACAAAAAATACCCTCTTAACAAATCACAAATAAAAGATTTGTTTGAGTCCCGTCGTTATGTGAGCGGTAAAGTAAAGTTTAGCCTCTATTACCATGATAATGAAATATTTTTGATATCTACAGTTGAGACATTAACAGTTGGTAATAAGGTATAATACCACTTACCTTACTGGAATTCTAATGCGTAATTTAGTCCACAATCGCCACGCTCTGCTAAATCGTAATGATTTGGAAAATTGAGTCTGACATATCATTTTGCTTATTCTGGAAGATCACGTAATTAAATTTTACCTGTTACCTAGGTATTTTGCAACGGGTGTTCTATTGTGTTTGTTTGGAGGTCTAGAGGGGTGGGGAGAGGGGTTGTTGAGCTCGGATTCTTACGCAATTATTGATTGCAACAGGTGTTCTATTACGTTACCTAGGTATTTTGTATTTGTTTGGAGGTCTGGGGAGAGGGGTTGTTGAGCTAGGATTCTTACTTTCTTCTACTACTATATGAACACATGAAACTGAGTATGTATGTATGTATGTATGTATGTATGTATGTATGTATGTATGTATGTATGGTGGATAGATGTATGTATGTATGTATGTATGTATGTATGTATGTATGTATGTATGTATGTATGTATGTATGTATGTATGTATGCATGCATCAGTACGAGTGCTTTGAATGTATGCGTGATACTTGTTGCTATATGTTTTCACTACGTTTCTACATCTGTGTGTATTGGTATGTATGAGATTTTGCATTTATGCGCATGTTGATATGAACTGCCAAGCGGACTACTACGGTATAAACCGTGGCAACTTAATCATAGCTGAAGGCGGCAGAGGGAGTCGTTCAACTTTGCATCCAACTACGCCTATTTGATATGCGACATATGTACCGCCAATGGGAGCTGTTTACCTTCGGGCATCATGCGAGTAGAAAGCGGATAAAAATATCTAACACAAACATGTACACGACGATAGCAGTCAGTCGGATGTCCCTGATCACCTGATAGGATACAAGTGTAACGCTGCCTTGCGTTGTGATCGAGTTTTGTACTCTTATTATTTTGTCAATCTTTATATCCATGGAAATTTAACATTCTGCTGTCTAACACTGAGTCCAAACGAAAGGAATTTTCGAAGTGATTTTGTCATAATTTTTGGATTTTTAAAATGGATAAATTGGATAGAATTTGGGAAATAATATGGGATGATGACTTCTGGTTTAGGAACAATAGTGGAGTGACGTGGAAAACTTACGAAGCCAACGAAGATGGAATGTATATACCTAACACCAGGGACCTAAACTGGGCAGTTTTTATCGGTGTTCTTCTGCTGGGTGTCAGATACTTGTATGAAACGTAAGTAGGCATAAAGCAAGTTTTTTTCTTCTATATTTCTATGAAACATTAGTACATCAAAGAAAAATATATGCTCACTATATTGATAGGATAGATATGACGTAAGGTGTTTACATCCGGGTCTTTGACAGCAGTACGAAAGGTTGATGTTACGGTCATTAGATGTTATCACTGACCATATTTCGTTAACGATATAAATATAAATGTTCACACGACGTAAATATTATGGAATTGAATTGTACCTAAGACCAGTGCAAACAATCGCTTGGTATGCAATTTCTTAAAATTACAAAAAGTTACAGGTGATGAGACACAAGTATGTGAAATGATATAAGAAAAATCACACGTACGAAAGCAGAAACTATTTAGAAATTTTAGTCTTGGTCGACCCAGACAGTACCATTACCTGCAGCAGACAGAAACGGAAACAGAAACTTGCGAAATATTATTTAAAGGATAACCAGCAATTAGTATATGTTGAAGGTTGCAGTTCAATCTGGCTGATTAATAGTTGAACGAAATTTACCGTTCTGAACTAACATTTATTAATCGCTTACCTTTCATCCCTAAGTGCAGATAAAGGTTGTCCCAGGGGCGCATGCAGATTTTTTTTTTGGGTGGATGTAGGCCAAAGCATATTTAGAGGCGAAATGGGGGAGGGGAGAAAGCGCCTATATGTGCAGGTGTCCATAAGTGTGTTACCTATAAAACTTCGAGAAAATGCTAATATTTTATGTAGATACAGTCCTTGATTAATCATCATTCAAATGACAAACTAGAAATCTGTTAATTTAACTGTTCAGCTCAACTGGTCATGCAGATTAAAAAAAATGTGTGTGTGTGTGTGTGTGTGTGTGTGTGTGTGTGCTGTAGCAATGTGTTGGTCCGTGTTACTCTTTCAATTTATAAAAATAATAACCTAACTTAAAACCCTTAAAAATAATAACCTAACTTAAAACCTAACCCTGTACATACAGAGATGTACAACAAAGGAAAGGTTGGCAACCAGTATTCTAGGTGCTTTGGTGTGCACCATGAAAATGCGTCAGTTTTTTTCGTTGCCATCCAAAATAGTTTTTGAAAAATCCTTTGTTGGCTGGAATAATGCATTCTGAACAACCGGCCGATATGATAACCTGACTGTAAGAACGGAAACAAGTAGTAACTTTTGTAATTATATACCTCATAAAAAATCCCATTAATTAACATTGTTTCTACGGGTCAATAACCAGGGGTTTGGACCAGAGACAAGTAAAATTATTGACCGCTTTCATATATGGTAATTACGTACCCGCGTTCGAAGGACTACATTTGTCTACGTCGAAATAAAAATAGGCCACGAACGATAACAGCGTCAAAAAGTTTGACGTTTCCAACGTATTGCTTCTTCAACCATTTGAGGAAGAAAAAAAGGTGGTGGCAAGAGATCGATACATAAATCAGGTGACGTGGAAAATTTAATTGAAAATCAGAAAAAGCACAGCACCAAAGCGGCGATTCTACGAGATGTAAAAAACAAAACAAAAACACTCAGTGGTGGTTGAGAGAGAGAGAGAGAGAGAGAGAGAGAGAGAGAGAGAGAGAGAGAGAGAGAGAGAGAGAGAGAGAGAGAGAGATTTGTATAGGACAATATAAAGCACTCGTCTACATTTATCAGTGGCGTCACTGGTGGGTGCGGACCGCAACGGGTGACACCATTAGAGGGGTGACACCAAAATGACTAAGATATTTTAATTATGGGCAAGACGGAGGCTTATGGAGGTATGAGTTACCGCACTGGGTGACACCAACCGTAGCGACGCCACTGCATTCATCCACATTTTTATTGAATAAAAATCTGACTTAGTGCATGTTTTGTTTCTATATGCAAATGTGAAGGCTAGATACAGCTCTTATACAAAACGAAAATTAAAAAATGCCTACTGTAGCCATTACCAAAATTCAGACTTAAAATTGCAAGAAATAAAACGTCACACCAACCACACCAACCTTTGATACAATGTACCAAAATGGTGCATTTTTAGTCACTTGGAATTACATTGTTTATCCTATACTTAGAATCTTGTGAAACTCAGCTGCTTCAAAATGAATATCAATCCTTATTTGGAGGTATTACCCAAGACCGATGGGACACTATACGTTGGGAACATTGATGAAGGTTGCTGCTGAAAATGCTGGATTTAAGAATAGATTTACGAATCATTCCGTAAGGAAAACAAAAGTACCACACTCTCAGAATCAGTAGTGTCACCAAATAAAATCGTGCAGCTCACAGGACACAAACGTATCTCAACAATCACGGCATGCGCGTCTAAACTAGGTGGAAATGAACAGAAGAAATATTCAGTCCTGATGAACACTGTTTCAAATCTATCCCACCTTCTCACATTTACTTCTTCGGCTTTGACAGCATCATCGAAAGAAGACCAAGTTGCTCACAATGACCACGTTGGAGGATTGTGTGTGTGTGTGAGTGTCGTGGTTGGGGGGGGGCATCTTTTCATAATTGTACCGTCAGTTTTCAGTGATGTATTCAGTCATTTTTCCTTGGTTTATTTTTTCTTTTTTTTTTCTTCTTGTTTTTCCTTGGCTACATAGCATTTAATTCTTTTTTTGCAAGCTAAGTTTTGTTCACTACTGTCGCGCGCGTTTATTGTCTTAAAATAGTGTATAATACGTGGTGCTCAGAATTCATTCATAAATTGAACACCATGGAAAAAAATAAACTAAACAAAAAAAAATTTATTTTTCAATTTTTTTTCCTTTTATATAACAGAACGATTAATATGGTTGTTTTTAAGTATATAATATAAAAATTATTGACCGAGTATAGAAAAAATATTTTGAGGTTGCTCTCAAAAGCTTCGGTATCCTTTGCCACATGAACGCAAATATTTGTCAATACTCTGCCAATAGCCTCTCTCTCTCTCTCTCTCTCTCTCTCTCTCTCTCTCTCTCTCTCTCTCTCTCTCTCTCTCTCTCTCTCTCTCTCTATATATATATATATATATATATATATATATATATATATATATATATATATATATATATATATATATATATAATTCTTCGACATGCAGTTAGTACCTCTTTGATGGCTGTAAGAATGGTAGTTCCAAAATCATACATAAAAAATAGTCATTGTGGAATTTCTATGGAATGAAATTTAATTGCTTGGACTCCATAGTGAGTGAATAAATTTTTTAAAAAAAGTTTTGCATTTGGCCTTGTCCTAATTATTTCTTCTTTTAACACAATCTTGAGTTATGCTACTTTGAAATACACGTTTTAGGTTTGATTTTTTTTTTGGCATTAAAATTGTGAGCGTTGATCCGTGTACATATTCGGATTCCACAGCATATTTTGCGTTGTGGTCTACATAATGTGACGACGGATCAGGGTCTGTCATTCGGATTCCACAGCATATTTGCGTTGTGGTCTACATAATGTGACGACGGATCAGGGTCTGTCATTCGGATTCCACAGCATATTTGCGTTGTGGTCTACATAATGTGACGACGGATCAGGGTCTGTCATTCGGATTCCACAGCATATTTGCGTTGTGGTCTACATAATGACACGACGGATCAGGGTCTGTTGTTTCCTCTACTTATTACTGCTCACAAACAGTGCCGGATTTAGGAGAAATGAAGCCATGTGCTAGTCAAGTTATGGAGCCTTTTCCTTGGCCCAGTAGGCCTACACATGTAGTCAGGCATACGTACTCTAGGAGTAGTTAAAATAGCGACTGACTTTTAAAAAATTAATCGTAATATTTTTTTAGCCGAGAAGATGGGCCTCTTGGCCAACAGGGGCCTTGTGCGCACACCTAAGCACAATGTCAAATCAGGTACTGCTCACAAACCGCATATATATTCCTGGCAAAGAATGCGACTGCATAAATGTGCCTGTCCGTTTTGCATGTGGACTCTAGTTAAAAGCGAGTACATAGAAATTCAATTAATCGTTTACATTATACAGAATGGACTTTTTAGTTGTATAGTTTTTTTGTTTTTGTTGACCATCTACATACAGCCTTTTCAAATATCGACTTTTTGTTTGTTTTATTGTTCAGATTTTTGTAGTTTGGTAGTTTCCATGCTTATAATAATGTTCCCAATGTTTAATTGCATTCTTATTTTGATTATATCATTTGAGTTGTTTATTTATTTGGATTCTTTTAGTTTGGGTTCGGAACGTACAAGTTTATCACCGCAGCGTGCAACAATGTCACGGTTTTCCAATCCAACACGACTAGCATGCCTAAATTATCATTGCTTCGGTGATTGGTTATTTCTTTCAGCAAGTCTTTCGAAACATAGACACCAATCGCAACATCTCGGCCTAACTATGCAAATTTATGAGGGTCATAACCTCTACATTACACATACAGTATAGTAAATGAACGAACGAAACTAACGTATGAACTTTTATTTTCCACATGATCCTGACAGAAAATAAACTTTTGTTTAAAATTTTAATTTTTTGTGGTCATTTATTGTTTATATACATATTGCACAGCAGTCATATTTACTCCGAAGTAGACCGGAAGTGTAGTCTTAGAAAACTTGGATTTAATGAGCAAGATGGGAACAACGGATAAACTTAAGATAAAAGTGACCATTAAAATTAGTAATGCGCTTCAGTTTTACATGGGGGATATATATGGAATATCTTCTTTTCATTGGTGTAAGTTATGAGTAACTAAATGTGAATATAGCAGAGGAAAATTATAACTTAGTCATGTAGGGGTCAGATTGCGAACTTCGAGAGTTATCTTTATGTTAATTGGAAGCAGGGAACGGTGTTATCCATAATCACCCTCTTTCGACTGATAAAAGCAAGTGTATGCAAGGATAAGCATGTTTTCTAATGGGTTTTAAACTTTTATATCACGCATTTTACATATCCAAACAATTCAATATTTGGTATGTTAATTAATATCGGTTACCTTTTTAGGTAAAGTCAACAATTCGCTTAATTTCATTGTTGCAGATCAATGTTTTGAAGTAATATATTCATATTGTTATCATTTTTAAATGATCCTATTTTACTTGGTCATTTTACATGCATTGGTTTGCATAGTTGCGTGTGATTTTATAGTACACTTGCGGTCACGGCGGTCTAATGACACTTGAAATAAATATACTCTGATAAGACAAACTAGGAAGTCCGTACGACGGTTTGTACATGGTTTTTTTTTTTACCAAGCTTTTGAGACCTTCAAAAACCACAAGTAGGAAAGAAATAGGGATCATTATGTCGTTACAGGATGCTAATCTTTGATCTTCTGACCTTGAAACAGCCTTTCACGCTTAGAGAAGTCGAACCAGTTTTAAGACAAGTTGCAAGTCGACCAGATACAGTGAAAGAGATAAAGTCGTAGTCGAAGGTTATGGCCAGGTGAAAGAGATATAATCGTGGTATCACATTAGAAGTAATGTGGATTTTGAAAGTAATGATAATTTTAATGAGTAATATATATTTTATATTTAGTTTGATATATGTCTGGGTTTGTGATTTGCCCATGGCGTACGAATACCCATAGAATTAATGTGTCAATAACACATTCATTGTATACAATCCTAACCCAATGACGAATCTCCAATTATTAGTAATACACCGATAAACAGTTTCATCAGCCCCATTTTCTTAGTAGAGCCCGGATATACGAATAACCTTTCCAGGCTCTGTATAAAATTCCAGTAAGCAAGTTGTTAACTTGTGATCTTGCAGTTCTAAATGAAAACTAACAACTTTATGATGTATGACAATAATTTTTAATTCGGTTTTAAATACTAGTAAGAAAAGCTATTTAGACACAAATTAGTATTTTAAAAAATACCTTCTGAAATAAAGGGGTTTTTATACTGAAAAAGGCTTTGGCATAGTGTTTCACACAGGCCATTTTAGGACGGTGTTGTGCCATATTGTTTTGTTTTCATGCCGCGCCATTTTTAAACACCCACTCTCTACACGCCTCTTTTTGATTGGTCAATGACCTTTCTTGCGTCTGACTATCGCAAAACGTGTTTGTATATTAATGAAGTGCAAATGCCTGTCATTGACATTAAAATATGTACAAAGTAGTTTTATGCCAGTTTATATGTGACATGTGTGCAAGAAACATGTAATTAAATCCCTGTAAATTGGTAGTTATGCATTTTTAGGCCTTGTTTATATTTTACGATATGAATAGGCAGTCATCTGTCCTTGTAACATCAACGTATTAATCATATAAAGATGTTTCCTATTTCACTGGTTTTATTAATTTGGTTAGGTGTTTTAAAATAATAAAAAAAAATCCATTATATATAAATCAAATAATATTTCCAGCATTTCAAAGTACTGCACAAAACCGGCTCAGTTAGATCAATCACAAATCAATTTCGGCCAAACATTTTTTTAAGAAATACTATTGGGGGAAAAGTCAAGGGTCGGCAGTGAGAAACAGGGACGTTCCCCCAACTGGAAAGACATTTTTGTATTATTGTTTTATTTGCCTAATCAAATATATGACTTGACTTGCTACAGTTAAAGCTTTACAGCACACATTACGGAATTTATTTTATTTTTTTTCACTCGCAATTCAAGAACAATAATTCTTGCGTAAATCTAAGTGTACGCATTCGCACTTTGAAACTGTATATCGGTGTAATAGGTCTACTCAGATGATAAAATAATGAGAGAAAAATATCTGTAAATACTATTTAATGTACATATGCAACCCCGATGTTTTCTCTACTCTCCCTGTTCTTTCTCTCTTGTCGTTATAACTGTTACGGAAGAAGATAAATGGAAAACATAAAAAGCGAAAAAGAAGTCAAATAATTTTAGATTGATACAGCCTTGGACGAACTTGCATCAAGTAACCAATAAGAACTCGAATCGTTATACACATGTATACACTTAACACTATATTTTTTTCTGGTGCTATCCTATGCCAAGAGACGGCAGCCCCATCGTCAGTAGTCGAGCATACCTACTGATGTGGGTCATTGGTAAATATAGCCCTCTACTCAGACCTTACATGATGCTACACACACGACGCCAGACATGCTCTGTTGAATAGACTATGCCGAAGGAGAAATTCAAGATGGCAGAGTTAATAAAATAAAAAAGGCGTTGGAAATGTAGACATTTCCGGTGGTCTCGTCTCTACTGTTTTGCTTGTATTAGACAAAGCTGTGTCCGTTAAAGAAGTACTGAGTGTTGAAAGTGTCGTTATGCATTACCGACATATTCAACCTATGTATGTGAGTGAGTGTGGAGATTTGTTGTCTTTACTGTCATGAATGCGTTACTTGATTGAAATTTTGATAAATTTGTTTTACCGCTGTTTTTCATTAAGTTTCAACATTTACGAATATATCTAATTTAATGTAATGCAGCATACTTGTTTATTTTTAGAATGCGTTAATTAGACCGTTTTACGGTTATGTCATTTGATATTTCTTGTTTAGGAAAAAAAAACATTTTTTTTACTAGCTTTAATGCGATATCCACTGCTGGAAGTTCAGAACGGTCAATCATTAACATTAGTGTTTTTAAGTATACGGACCGCTTCGGTGACCTAGTGGTTAGAGCCTCCGCCTCTGATACGGGAGGTCGCAGGTTCGAACCCCGGCCGAGGTATACCAAAGATATATAAGAATGTTATAACAGCTGCCTCGCAAGGCGCTCAGCATTAAGAGGTTAGTGTTAGGACTGATCTGCCTGGTGGCAGAATAATGTGACTTGGTGGAACATGATACTATATGTTTGTGTCATGATGCCCAAGTAGTAGTCATCACTATAAACTGCCACACTGAAGACATTGTAGCGATATGACTAAAAAATTGTTAAAGCTATATTAAAAATTCAAATTACACACACATACACACTACCTGCTTACACAACTGATCCATATTTTCCAACGCTGATTCGGATTGTCACATAAATTAATTAGACTTCCGTATCCTTGTTAAGGTGAAAAAAAGTGCTGTGTTGTAATATACAGAGTGAGTGTTATAATATACAGAGTGAGTGTTGTAATATACAGAGTGAGTTTTCGTGCTCACCGTTAAGCATAAAATGATAGTCAATCTTCAGAGATTTTGGTTTTAAAAACAACTTGTCCTGGACAAGTAGAATATTTTAATTTTGTCAGGCATATATGATATTTTGACTTCATGTGTGTGTATATAACATTTCTAAATTATTTTATTTCATCTTTTGTGTTTAGGGTACATTCAGTAGGAAAGTTAAGTTTTTGAAAATAAGCATGAGTTTGTTATTTTAAAACATTATTAATCCTTTTTTGTTACATATATATATATATATATATATATATATATATATATATATATATATATATATATATATATATACTTGTTACTTCTTGTTATTAAAGATTCTGTCCAAACATTTTTATTTAAAACTTGCATTGCATAAATATGTATATATTGCCAACACGATCCTATCTTCCCAGACCGGTTTCCATTAACCTATATGCCTATGAAAAGACAACACACACACACACACATGTATGTGTGTCCTTATGTTTCTTGTTTTTGTTCTCATATAGTTTCATGTTTTCTTATTACAGTGATAAATTTCAAAGACCTGGATTATTACATGCACAACTCGAATATCAATATATAGTGATCTATTGAAAGGTAATGGAGAATAATTGTTAAACATAATCGATGAAACTATAATTCTAATATATTGAAAAGTAATGGAGAATAACGGTAAAACATAATCGATCAAATAAAGAATCTCGACACACTCAAAGCGCAACCATACGATAGCACTTTCCTCTCCATCATATATAAATAACATTTTAATTACCTTTACCTCCTGTTGGTTCTTCATTTTGCATGATCCGATGTACTCGACGGGGATCGATCGATACAAATGGACTCTTTCACTGGTTTTAAATCAACTTTTACGTTTGACTCTCAAACATCTCATTTATTTAACCCATTTCAAGGAAAATAGAAGCCTCTAATAATGGAAATTTAACAAGTACTAGCAGAAAAGCATAAATCCATTTTGTAGGGATACGTTCTATACCACATGTACTCGACGCAAGCTTGATGTTACCCTTTTCCCTCCCCCCCAACCCAAAACAATAATCTTAAGGAAAAAGTCATAGAGTGACAAAAATATCTCAGAATACCCCCATGACCCGTTCTGACATTGGACCTTCTCTAGTATCCAATGTCAGAGCAGGTCATGGGGGTAATCTGAGGTATTTTCGTCACTCAGTATGACTTTTTCCTTAAGATTATTGTATTTTAACATCAAGCTTGCGTCGAGTACCTGTGTTCTACACGATGAACAGTCGACTTTAAGGACAATAACCAAATTTTGTCGTAGTCATCTATTGTAAATTGTAAGTTATGTATTTATAAGCTGTATAGCTAAAATATATGTACGGTATGCATGCTGTAACTAACCTACAATTCGTTACCTACACTTTTCAATAAAAGGAAACTCGCAAGTTCATACATCTCGTGTAGCAGAGACTGCATGTATGCGTGAGTGTATGTGCTAGCGCGCATGGCGCCGGATTCTTCTTTCTTCTAAATCATTCACAGTGATACTGATATGGCTAACTGGAAGGCGACTAATTTTCATCGAATATCGGAGATTCTTTGTATGATGTCATACATAAGCGTTGGTAGATCTATGGTTGGCAGAACCAACATGGCGACGAACCAAGATGAACTATATATATGCTTAAGTGATTGAATCGGCAGTGCTGAAAAAATACCCCATATTGATGTTGGGTATATAATCATTACGATTAAGACTTCATTTTCCTTATATATACCCGGTAATTTTCACAAAACAAATTTGACACCTATGAAAGTCTTGTATGAAAGATAGCATGTAGTAGCTATTGGCAATTATCCGTTTGTCATCGTCATCATCATCTCATTGTAAACCCATTAATCAGAATAAGGCGCAGGTGATGCAAGTCTTTGCCAGGTTTTATAATTAAACTTTCCATTTTTTTTGTCTATAAAGGATTATATACATAAACAGCTGGAGACAGAATTGTTTAATGTTTTTCTCATTATCAAAACCAGAATGATATAACTTACCGTATCTCCATCGTGGAAACTTTTTTAAAATATGGGTGGTTCTGTTCGTTTTGAAGCACTTTAAAAGCATGTCTGTATAAAGACCTACCGTGATCAATGCATCACAAAATTTCACAGTTAAAGTGTTTTATTTTTAGTTACATGTGTGCTTAAGCACAGGGCCCCTGTTGGCCAATCGGCCCATCTTCTTGGCAAAATAATTTGCGATTAATTTTCAAAAGTCTGTGGCTATTTTAACTAGTTATAAATTTCCTGAGTATATATGCCTGACTACCTGTGTATAGGCCTACCTCCTTCAGGGCCCAAGTAAGGGATCTCATAACTTAACAAGCACATGGCTTATTTTCCCTGAATCCGACACTGTGTGTGTGTTTGTGGGTGCATGCATATATATATATATATATATATATATATATATATATATATATATATATATATATATATATATATATATATATATATATATATATATACACACACACACACACACACACACACAACTTCGGGTAAACAAGCGTATTCAATCAAATGTGTAGTAAACCTATGGTCTTTCTGCTAACTAGACTAGGGACCCACCCACCTGATCATGCTCTATAATGTCACTGCGATATTCCCATATAGCACATATGTCCTAAAAGCAGACGAAAACCATATCAACCTTTCGCTCTGTCATACATTTATAAAGAAATAGTGCACACCATTTAACCATACAAAATAATTTTAAGTCATTTATAATGTAATTCGTACAAAATTTTATTTACTTTAAGAATTTTAAGTCTGTTACGCGGGTTTTTATGTTTGTTTATTTCTATCCAACCGTGACGCAATGTTGATGCAAACTTATATTGTCACACGTTACATAGTTTAACGCCCACCGGAGATTGATATACATGTACATTGCTTTTTTATCACTTAAGTGGAATATATATATATATATATATATATATATATATATATATATATATATATATATATATATATATATATATATATATATATATATATATATTTGTATAGTCACCTTGACTGCTTGGTTTCTAGACGCGATTCAAGAATGTGGGCGTTAAAAGACCGATGGTGCACAATTACCAAAACATATGGCAAGCCATATCGTTCAAAATGTAGGAGCTGGAGCGATCATTGGTGATCTGGAGCGATCGCAGGGTGATTGTAGGGTGAGCTGAGTGAATTATTGGAGAGATCGTAGCGTGAGCTGAAGTAATCGTAAAGTGTGCTGGATAAATCGTACCGCGAGCAGGAGAGATCAAAGCAAAACTAAAAATGAGTTCCCTTGACAACTCAAATGGGTAAATAATGATCAAATAAGATAGCTATCAGATGAGTGTGAATGCCATTTATGGGTAATTCGTATTTCTTTAAAATTACTCGGAGATTGAGGAAGGTTATTTACCAGTCCAGAAAAAAGTCTAAATGTGTAAAACTGTAAACTTATCAGACATAAGTTTACATTCTTTTTTGACGAGACTTTTTTTGAGAATATGTTGGTAATTCACTTTAAAAACCACTATTAATGCCTGTTACAAATGGAAAAGCTATCTATGAGGCGCCGTAGCTGACAAAAGCTGGCTCAATGAAAATGTTGCAGTTGAAATTTCGATGTCGAGCGTCGAGAAATCCAATATCACGTTTTGGATCAAATTATATTTCCTCAAAGTTAAATTTTTTAGATCGAGAGTATAGGCTTTATATGTGGAATTAATATATTCTCATTTTTGTCTCCGTTAAACTTATAATTAGAATCGTGCAATATTTTACGATATTGCACACCTTTATTTTGCACTCACACGTGTACGACACGTGTGCCCAATAGTGTATTAGGAACTACTTTGTAAACAAATCATGTATTCTCATGTAGTAGAAGCTTTACGTTTTAATTGATTAAATTTGTTTCTGACGGAACTAAAAACAGATATATCATGGACTACCACATACCAGCTGCTTTGCAATATTTAGCGTTAATTTTTTGATAAGTGTTTCGTATTTAGGCTAGCGATAGACGCCAGACAATTGATAAAATTGTTGGGTCCATACAAAAAATATGCAAGTGACAAAAGACATAAATTTGTCTTCTTTAGCTGGTAATAAGAATGGCAAAAATATACTTACAGCTTTGCATCCTGAATATCCTCAAAATGTGTTTTCTTCTACAGATCCTAATTACATAAGCCATGTCATGGTTTCTAAAGCATGAATACACATTTCAAAATTGTACTGTAATTTCGACTACATTCCAAGTGGTGCAATTACATCCTCTTTACTGAACACTACAAACATTATATTCCATAGAGTCTTTGATAATTACAACTGAAAGACTTCATATTTTTCCCACATTATGATTCCAAACATTCAATGACAGAACAGAAACACACTTGCAGATGTCAACACGCTGCTCCCTATCTGCTGAAATCAGATGTACCTGGTGTTGAATTTACTCAGATAAATCAGTCATTATCACACAATATAGCAGAATCAACAAAAATATATAAAAAAAATCTATTCATTCCAGGCTAAATGGAAAAGTTGTTGCAGTGCGCATCCATTGAAAATATGACTCTGAATTTCAGTTTTAGGTAGACCAAAACGCCAGTTTCTTTCGAAAGTTATGTCTAGCGCGCGACTAAGTTCAAATTTATCTGGGTGGAGTTATGTGTGATAAAAGATAATCTAAAAACTCAACATACGAAATGGAACTTTCAGCACAATCATTGTGATTCAACATGTTAAATTGAAACTCTCTACATATGACGTAAAAATTTCAACAACCGCCATGTGATTCAGAAGATACATCTACAAACTTGACATTGGACATAGAATTTTGAACCAACGCTGTGTATGTACTTCAACATATGAAATCTAAATACTCAACATATGAAATGGAACTTTCAACATAAACTTTTTGAAGCAATACGTGAATTAGGCATTTTCTACGAATTACATTGAAATTTCAACCACTGTCGTGTAATTCAGACGACACAATCTAGAAACTCGAGAATTTATATAACTTATTTTCTGCCATCAGAATTTATGTAATATAGTCTCTTTCATTAGAATTTATATAAGTCAGTCTCTTTCATCAGAATTTTTGTAGCTTTGTCTCTGTCATCAGAATTTATATATAACTTAGTATCTACCATCAGAATTTATGTAACGTAGTCTCTACCATCATATTTTATATAACTTAGTCTCTTCCATCAGAATTTATATAACTTAGTGTCTTCCATCAGATTTTATGTAACTTATTCTCTGTCATCATAATTTATGTAACTTATTCTGTCATAAGTCTTTTTGTAATATATTCTGTCATCAGACTTTTTGTAACTCAAAATCTGTCATCAGAATTTATGTAACTTATTCTCTGGCATCATAATTTATATAATTTAGTCTCTTCCATCAGAATTTTTGTAACTTAGTCTTTGTCAGCAGAATTTACGTAGCTTGCCTAACTTTTAAACTGTCCAGACCATCAGTATTCTCAGTTTCTTGATTTGGCATATTGAATAATCAAGAAGATTTATTGCTACTGAGCACGCTGAAGACATCAAGATTTATTTATGCAAGAATAATTTGATTAATATTATTTGAAATGAAAATTGGATCCATATTGGACCTATGGTTCTAGTTTTATTTCACTGCTTGATTGCTGTGCTTAATTAAAAGTTAGGACCGTGTGTAAAAGCACTTCAAGACTATTATTAACATCTTGTTAGGTTTATGTCTCTTCATAAGATCTCTCCAATGATTACTCGAGCTGACTATACGATTGTTTCAGCTCACCCAAAGATCACTTCAGTTCACCTAACGATCTCTCCAAGCTCACCCTACGATCATTTCAGTTCACCTAACGATCCCTCCATGCTCGCCCTGCGATCTCTCCAGGCTCACCATACAATCTGTCCAAGCTCACCATACAATCTGTCCAAGCTCACCCCACGGGTACTCCCATCTATCCCTATGACTAATTCCGGTCATCCTACGATCGCTCCAGCCCATTTATTTTCAACGACATGGCTAGCCGTAATCACAGGTTGAAGATGAAAGATTTGTTCCGTGCCCTGACCCATCCACAAACATAGCGTATGATGTCGAGAATTTTCCCATGATCTGACCCCTATATAAACATGCATGTCTACACTGGTTCAATGACGCGACCCCTTCACAAACATAATCCATGATGCCTGCACCGATTCCATTACCAGACCACTCAAGAAACATGACCTGTCTCGTCCACGCTTGTTCCATTTCATGACCTCTCTACAAAAATAGCATATAATTGTCTTTCTTTATTCGCGGAAGGGATCGGTTGATTAACATCGATTGATTAATTGACTGTGGTTATACGGTGCACCATTGCTATAAAGCTATTTATCGCCATGGAAAAGGTTGTTTATTATTTACAATTGATGGAAGGTTGATTTTCGACCAATGATAATAAAATCAAACAGTTAAATGCAATGCGATGTGTTATGTATATTTATTTTAATTCCAATGCGACGTTTTATGTATATTTATTTTAATTGTTTGTATGTTTTATTTTTTTATTTCATTACATGCTATTGTAATGTAACATTGTTTGCTGGATTTGGCCTTGTCCAAAATTGAGTTCAGTTCTGTTTGACCTGATTGTTTTTGTAAATTCTTTAAAATTTCATTTATGTAAACATAAAAACATCTTCATTATTCTGTATGTGTACGAACTAATTAACTGAATTGTTATTCAGGTAAACATGTTGATTGTGTCAGGGTTTTGGAGAATCCAGTGTCAATTTTAAAGGCTATTATGTTTTAAATAAACAAGGCTCATTAAATCATGCCAAAAAGTTATGTTCCATTAGGTAATGGTTGTTTTTTTTTTTATATAGAAAATGCTAATTTGTGATCTGAATTCAAAGAGAAAACTATAATATCTTTTGACTGTCTGAATTTTACCAGTTTTGCTTTAATATCCGGCACTTTAAATTATATGATGTGCCCAGTTTGGGTGGAATTTTATTTTCTTCAAGTTATTGATTTCAAGTGATTATTTTCTCTGGAAATACAAAAATGCTCTGACAGAAATCTTGGATAAAGAGATTCTTGGAATAATATTTCTGTGATTCAGCAAGAGACTGTTGACACATCAGTACAACGCAGGTAATAACAGACACGTCATTGCCTTCAATTTTGAATCTCTTTGGGACTTGAACTGGGTTTTATTCAGGACTTTCTATTGCTAGGACTTGAGACTTTAATTCTTGGATTATTTTTGGTTTTATTTCGCAAAACCATAAGTTATTTTTTCCCTTATTTTTCACTTTGTATTCTAGGGAATAAATTATTTGTTAAATTTTACAGAACATGTTTTCACTCTTTTCTTTTACTTAGTTTAATAGTATAGACTCGTAACAGACAAAATGGTGAGGGTAGTAGATGAAGGTTCCCGAAGAACGGGGAGTGTAAATAGTTTGTCGACGAATACTTAGATAAATAAAG